>VXBA01003763.1:738230-914900 GCA_013399895.1 Serilophus lunatus | reverse complement strand
TGTTTTACCATATGTGTAAGTGAAGCTGAACAGTATCATTTTTCTATTTAATGTTACATACGAGTTTTACTGTGTGACTGAATTCAGTCCTTTTTCCCGGCTGAAGCGGTGTGCTCCTGCTGTCACCAGCCATCTCTTGCTCAAAGCAGAGAATTTACTTGTTCACAAAGCCACAAAGAGTGTTGAGAGCAATTGCTCTGAAGACAGCTCACTTCATGCAGCCTTGCTGGTGAGAGGATCAGCTGGGGTTAGTTGGAGTTTGAGTCAACAAGGTACAGGGATCTTCTGGCATCTCAGCACCTGCTTAGAAAGCCCAAGTTTACTGCTGCAGAAGTCAATCCTTCCAGTCTCACCTGAAAACCTCTCAGCTTTAGGCTAAAGGAACCAGATAGAAAGGTTCAACTGTCCAAAATAACACATTCACAGGGAGGATCAGCTGAAAAAAAGAGGCATACTTGGCAATATCCTTAATTCTGGTTTTCCTGCAAAAAAAAAAGCAGAAGTTTTTTGCAAAATGGCTTCTTGCCTGAACACAGTGAAACACCTGAGTGTCACAGCAGCAGCCATGGGGCAGAATTTCAGTGTCACCCACCTATGCAGGCCCCTGCTGGGGCAGCCACAGCAGATGCAGCACCCACCCTTCCTCATAGCCCCTGCCAACTTTTGTGGATGTCTTTGCCTTCCCCCTGTGCCCCAGGTCATGTTTTAAAGCACATCTCCAGAAGTTTGTGCTGAACTGCTCCTTACTGAGTTTATTCATCATCCAAACCCCAAAGAGGCTTTCCATTCAAGTGCCTCCTCTAAAATGCCCCTCGTCACAGCCCCAAGTTGCTGTGGCTCCCTGCCAGTGCCAGCTTGGCTCATGGTGTGCTGAGCACCCTGAATCTCAGCCGAGGCCCAGTGTGTTCCCCGGCAAGAGAAAGAGAGTTCAGGGCTGCAGGTACTCCCCAGCTCCACCATGCCACAGTCCAGCTCCCTCCCATCATTCTTGGATGTTGTCCTGCAGATCCAAGATCTCCACTTTCCTGCTAACACTTGGGCTTTTTCTGATGGATTTTTCTTTCTTGCTTTCTTTCTTGCTTTCTTTGCCTTTGTTCTCCTGTGTGGTTCAGAATACCTCTCTGAATCTGACAATGGGCTTCTGCTAATGCAGGTTGACTGAGTCCAAGTACTTTGAACACACCAATGTTACAAAATAGCAAAAAAAAAATGCTTTACCCTCAAAGCTGCTCTTCCAGGCACCTCACACCCTGGGGCACAGACACTAGGGTGAGTTTGATGCTGAAACCCACTGGTCTAATAAGAAGATTTTCCTTTTGGCCTGGGCTAAGGACAGGTTTGAATGGGTGTATAATGAAGGCTGCCACCCACAGGCAACCCACAGCTGTGTTAGGTGGAGCTGTTCACCTGGTTTGCAGTCACAGCTGTAACCACTGAGGGCACCCTTTGTCTCCCCAGCAGTGGCCACCCATTCAGGTCTCTTCCCCGGAGTGCCTGTAGCAGAAGGTTTGTGTCCTGCTAGGATAAGGCAGCTTTGGAGGTATGGCTCTCATAGGAGGGTTGTTTCCTAAATGTGCTCTTTGGAGGTGTTTAGGGTTTTTGTTTGATTGGTTTTTCCCATTTGGTTTGTGCTGGATATTTCCTGTAGTAGGTATTTTACTTATTCTATGGGGCAGTAACTGAATTTATTAGATTGAGCAGGGATTGAGGTATCAGAGTATAAGAGTCTTATCATTTTAACTTAAAGCTTTCCCTCTATTCAGAACTATGGTTGATCGTTTTGAAAATGTGTGTGCTTGGTAAGAGGATCTCCTCAGGTTTCCTCTTCACCCAAGGGTAAACTGTAAGTTATTTGTCTGCTCCTTTCCACAATGGAAAAATGTGAGTCTTATTTAGAGCACGGTTTATGCCACGATAGGCACTGCGTACTATCCAACCATCCCATAAAACAGCTTGTGTGCTGAGAATTCTGTGAACTTTCAGGGGAGCAACTTCAAATCTAACAAAGAAGGAAATGAGACTGGCTCATAAAGTTCCTGTTAAGATTCACGTTTGTGTTCTTATGGAATGCATTTTGCTAAAGACAGATTAATTATGAGTGCTTTCCAGAGGAAGGCTTCAGCCTGTATTATACAGCTTCAGAAATGTCCTGTGATTATCTGTATCCTAAAAAGTGAATCCACTTTGCTTAGGCAGTTATCTGCACAGCAAAAACTTTCCTCAAATCACTTAAATATTTTTAATTCATACTTTTCACAGACCCATAGCAAGCCGTTAAAGATGCTAACAGGTACCTTGCAAGCTATATTTAAAGTTATGCCTACTGCCGTAAACTGTCTAATGGCAGACACTGCAGTTACTTACTAGCAAAGTGCTTATAGGAATGTCATTGGTACTATGTAAAATAAGTCTTATTGTAAGCAACTTTTTTGCTAGGATTTGCACATGCAGGTCACAGTGAAGTGCTTGCAGCTGAAGCAAAGATGATGCAGAAGCTATTTTTTTACAGAAAAATACTGCTACCAAAAAAATTGCTACCTATTTAATATTACTTAAAATAACACACTTATGTCTGTAGGTTCTGAATGTTTTCTTACCTTCAGTCAAAGAACTTGTTTCTCTTCAGTACAGTGAGAGATAAAATTAGAAGCAGGCAGGCACAAGAGAGCAACTGCTCACAAAATGCTGGTTTTACTCTCTTCTGTCGAGTTTGTAGCTATCTTTTTAATTTGTTATTCATAAGCATTATTACAATAGGGTTTTCTGAGATGAGAACAAGCAAGGAAGAGAGCTTGCATTTTCGGAGGCTCTGGCTGTGTGCAGCAAAGGAATTGGAAGGAGCCGAGGCCAGGGGAAAGGGTGTGTCTCACCTAAAACAAAGACAGATTTTGGCATATCTGTGGGCTGAGGGCTTAGAGGACAAACTCTCTGTGATCCTCCTCCGTATTTAGATGGGAACAAGCCAGACAGTTCCAGGTCGGTAAAGGGGAGTTAGTTGCAAAACTAAGTAGGGGAATCCGCTCTGAAAATAAGACTTCTTGTTCTTTGTTCTCAGTTAATTACCTACCAGAAAAAGGAGTGGCTCCAAATACCAATTGGCATAATCATGTGAGAACAAAACCAGAGAGGGGTTTACAGGTGAAGCCTCTCATGTTTGGTGCCTGGGTGTTCCTGACCTGTCAGACTGACATCTGGTTTGGGCCAGGAATGATGAAGTAGATCAACAAATCCAACATGAAAATGATGTTTTCCAGGAGAGGTGGTATATTTTTAACACATAAAAGAAGCTGTGGGTGGGTGAGGGGGGGATAGGTGTTTAGTTTGAGATGTTTGATTGCTTATTTCATTTGCTTTTTTTTCCTGAAGTCAGGCCAAAGAAGGACACAAGGATTCAAACTTAGGATCTAAGGGAAAACAACATTTCAAAAATTACTTCCTATAGCCTGGGATGTTAGATAACATTACTAATTCTACAATCAGATTGGATATTGCAGGCATACTCATGCCTGTTGTGCTACCCTCAGCATCTCTTTTAGAACAATTGATTACCACTATTTCTTTCAGAAAATGTTGCAATGCATTGGGCCTGGGCTGGTGGGAATGGAGAAATTATGGCTTCTGCCCAACAACTAATACAAATGCCTACATCCACAGTATATCCCCTGCTTTTTTTGTTGTTGTCGTCTTGTGTGAAGTTGCCAGTTGTCCTCCTCAGGGTTTCTCATGATCTCATTCTTTTTCTGTGTCTTGCTTGATAGTTTGCTGCTATTCTAAAAAAAGTACTGCTATTCTAGGCTGTGATTTATAACAGGGATGTCAGATATGACAGCTATTCAGGACTTTCTTTTTTTAAAAAAGGTAGTAGTGTATTTTGCCAAGCCTCAAGGAAATCTGGAGGGCCTGAGGCTGGCCTCATAGCCAAAAAGCTGGGTTGGGTCAACATGTCAACATAGGGAGCACCAGAAACTTCCTGGGGACCTTCCTGGTAGATGCTGTGAGGTGGAAACTCACTGTGCCAAAGCTACTACAAGAACCTTCGTTGTAACAGTAATTTGGTACAAAATTTTAAGGTGAACTACAGTTTATGGACATGGGGTTTCCATTTTTGCCATCAGCAGTGTAAGGAACATGTGAAACCAATGTAATACACAACATTAACGAGGTGGGTGGGGACAGATGGGTGCAGGTGTCTGACAATTTCCCTGTAGCTATCAGGGGAATTAGAAGGAGGGAGATTGTTTTTCCCTCTGAGATATGCTTGATTTGTGGGCTTTCTGGAGCACTGCAGGGATCAGGTGCTTCGTGATTGCTTCCCTTACCAATCTGTATTTTACCATTGACTGTAACCGTTTTTGACCCAAACTCCGTGGGGTATGCCTTGCTCTGGAAGATTTCTTAGTTTGAAATAAACAGCATTTATAGGTTTATTGGTGGTAAATTTTATTGTAAATGTAGACCAGCAAGGTATAGAGATGTGACTTTTGATTTCACATCAAATGAGCCTTTTATTCCTATCTAGTTAATTGAGCCAATGTAGTTTAAAGTCTCTTAGAGCTTTTTCTTTCCATGGATTAAATGGATTAACCTTTCTTAGAAAGCTATCACTAATTATATTACTGTACTGGGCTACTAATTCCTTTCCTCAATAAATTACAGTGACCTGAAGTAATTCAACCCCGGTATTACTTGCAGCCTTTTGGTTTATCCTTCTTCTGATGGAATGTACTGCTTCTACTAATGTCTTACATATACTGTGAGGGAGTAATGATGCACAGAGGAAATTTGAGTAAGCACTACCAGAATAATAGCTGAGGGTACCCCAATGTGAGTATTCCTTTTTTCCTGCTAGATATTCACACTGGGATATAATATGCCTGTTTGAGACTAGGAAGAAAGTATTCACTAGTGTCTGTTAGATTTCTTTTTGTATGCTAGAAATAACTTATTTTATCTAGTTGAGGATGGTGGAAAATCTAAGATGATGACTTACTGTATGTTTGCAGTCCGTGATTGCCTAGAGTCCAAAATTTAGAATGCTAAAGACTGAATTTGTCTTTCTTGTATTTAGAATTGTAAAATGTTGGGCTGCTGTTATGTGCAAGAAGTGGCATTAGTTGAATATTCGCTGATTGTTTAATACCTGATTCTTAGGTGGGCAAAACCTACTTCATTCTATGCCTTATAAATGAAGGTAAATGGGAAAAAGTGAAAAGGAATTTTTCACCCTGGAGGAAAAGTTCTTACAGAGTTTCATGAAAGATGTGTCACGAAACCAAACAGGAGTGAATTTCATGATTTATGGATTAAATATCATTTTAATCAAGAAGACATTTTAAGTAGCCAGCTTAATCATTGTCATCATCAGGGTGATTGAAACCATCATTACTTTAGTAACTGATTAGCAAGAGCTGGATGTGATCTTTCCACTAATGCTGGAGCTGCTCATTAGAAGGATGTCAGAGGTCTCTGACTCTGCCATGGAGCTTTTACTCTATTTTGCTAGAGTGTATGTGGATTTTTCCTTTTATTAACTTATTTTGGTGTAATTCAAAATAATTAGTATTTTATATCTCAGATACTCAAGCATTTATACATAAATCTCACTGATAGAAGCAGAATGCAGAAGTCTGATTGGTTTTTTAGGTGTTATAACTAAGGCTATATAAATCATTAACTATTTAAACACAGTTCTTAAAAAATCTAAAGGAAAGGATTAGAGTTTCTGAACGAAAATCAAAAAATTGCATCTAAACAACACAAAATCCCAATACAATGCATGTTGGAAGGAAGATGTGCTTGATCGGCGCTCTGACAGAAAAGCAATGTTGGGAGAGTTTACCAAATGGTAGTCAGCTTAGAACTTAATATATAAGCTACTTTGTCTGGAATAAGAAGATAAATTAATAAGAAACATGACTCAGGTATGCAGGGGTATTTGGGGCAGGTAAAGGGGAAAACCCAAGAATTTTTCACTTAAGTACTTTAGAATAGGCCATGTAAGATAAAAGCAGCAGTGAAGCCTTAAGAAGGCTTCAGGAGCATAAAAAATGAGTGATAAGCAACTAAAATAACCATAAACTATATAACAAGTTACTTGTAGAGGTGGTGAATCCAGCCAGCCAGAGGCATTTGGAGACAGACTTTCTGTTAAACTGAAGGTCTGATTAGGAAAGCAGCCCTCTTGCTCTAGTTTTCAAATAATATTTTTGGTTTTGGCTACAAATAAAAGGAAAAGTCTTATTTTTAACTTCACAATGCTAGCAAAGGATTAGGAACGTGATCAAAGACACAAGTACTAGCAATTGTCTAAGTAACCTCGAAAGAATTTCTACCAAATTATTCAAATAATCTAAGTTTGCTTTGGATTCTTGATAGGGGTTATCAGTTGGTCTGATAGAAAAACCTAAATAAAAATTCTCCTAAAATACTTTCCACCACATGAAAAAATTGAGCAGCTCTCAGCTGAATGTGAGACTTGGAGACTTATAGTCCAAGCATTGTGATTTTTGGCAAAAGCTGGCGATACGCCTCAGAGTAAGGCAGAGGAAGCCAAGGATGTTTGTCGTTTTGCCATAACCACCATAAGAAAGGCAATCATTTTCAGCAGCCCTCCTGAAGAAGCAGCTAACATGTAACAAGGGAGCCCTTAATGGTGCACAGAACAGTGCAGAGGGACGCGGAATTTCAATCTGGTTTCAGAACGTATGGATAAACATGGCTTTAAAATGAAATGAAACCTTTTATTCATCTTTATGGCTTACACATTGACCTTAATGACAGGCAGGACTGGAAGGAATGTGTTGCAGAAAGGAGAGTTTAATGAATATGGGATAAGCAAAGGATAAAGTGTTGGAAGGGCTCTTGGACAGGAGAATAAGAAATGACTCCCCTACCTTATTTTTTGTATTGAAAATCATGTTCTGGTTTAACAGCCATGATCTCTTTCCCTTGTGGGACAGGAACAATTATGTCAATCCTGCTCAGCTTTGTGTGAAAGGCATTTCCTCAGCTGTGATGGCATCTTTCTAGTACCAAATCTTCCAGGGCTTTTCTTGCCCTTTGGTGCTGTATTTATGGGTTGCTGAGGTCTTGAGTATTTGTTTTCAGTATTAGTGGGATATTTCTCACGGGATGGGGGTCTTCAGACTCCCACGTTCTAGCTGCTGGCAAGCGACTTATTTTGAGGCACTGAGTAGGGCTCCTCCAAACCAAAGCAGTATTCTCTGCCATCACGAGGTACTCAGAGATGACATTTTGGAGCCTGAAGTTGGCAGAAGGGATTTCATCAGGCTTCCTGCAGCGGGACAGGTAGGTACCCATCTTTGGTGCACAGAGCTATGCTGTCACTCCACCCCTCTGCCCTCTCGAGTGAGCAGCGCTGGGTGAAGACACTGTGGCAGGTATGCTGCCAGCGCCCTCTGCGGCTCTGCAGTGTCCCGGCTGTACCTGACTCCTGGTCCTGTTGTCACAGCAACTGTTGCTGCTGCAGCAGAACTCTGAATCGGACTAGTGTGAATCAGGTTTGTTACTGCTCACATGCGCAGGAGAGCTTGAATCAAGTTTCCATTTTATTCTTTAGGCTGATATTCTTTTACTTCAAAGGAGTGTTCCTGCTGTGGCTGCTGTTTCAAAGCACATACTGGAATTTTATTTCTGTTACTCCTTATTAGTGATGGTCTGTCTCTCTCTTCCTTACTTTTGCTTCAGACCCTGCAGGTGATCTTTAAAAGGCACATGCCCTCCTTTCCACTGTTTTGCTTCTATCCATGCTACCTAGAAGGAGCATTTGGTACTATTAATAGGCTTTCTATGGTGGTGCCATTGTTTTCAGAGAGTGTTTTGGAGTGTCTGTGTGTTTGGCAATTGCTGAAGCAGCAGCACCTGTGACTTTCTGGAGAGAGGAGAACTGAGCTGCAGACAGATGACTGTGCTGGGGACAGCAGCCAGGCTTGGCAGACCCTGGTTCCTGGCTGTGCTGGGGCCATGGCTGCCTCAGTGTCCTAAATCTGAGAAGTCCAGGCTTCTGTTCACATGCAGGAGGACAAACAAACCTTCTAAATGTAGCAAATAACTGTGACAGCAGATTGCAGGAGCACCAAAAGCAGCAACAAAACACATCTGATGGTTCCTGGTGTCTTGTCAGCAGTAAATAACCTTGAATGTGCCTTAACAGCAGCTCCCAGCTCTGGTGACAAGGCCTATGTCACTAGCTAGACTGGCTTCTGTTCAGCCAGAAGGTGGACTTGGGGGTTCTGCTATGCCATGGGGATGGGAACCAGTGTCAAACAGTGACAATGGAGGGAGTTTACCACAGGGCATGGTAGTTCCCAGCTCCTATTTCCCTTTCAATTAGTAATATGGCAGTGCAGCCACCAAATTAGTGGCTGTGGGCAGCATTAAGAAGAACAGGCACAGAGTGGGCCAGCCAGATTTCTGTCTGTACCTAAAGAAAAGATTCAGTTACTACAATGAAAAATGCTACTGAGCTTCCCTGCTTCTGCTTTGTTCCTATTTTCCCAACATACTTCCTTCAAGATTTCTTTATTGCTGCTATCTGTTCTAGTTGATCTAGTTTTGTGGTCAAAATGAGCAGATGGAAAGGGATATGCTGTTCCCTGGCATGTTCTAAACTACATCAGCCCAGTGAGTTTAAGCATCAGTAGAAACGGCTGAAACTCAAATCATAAACAATTATTGTATTGGACACAAATGATGCGTCTCAGCCTGTTAATGGAGTAGGCATATATTAACCTCCCACCAACATGGCAGAATTTCAGGAAGTTCATGAATAAGCTGTCTTGTTGATCTGCTTAAAGAATAAAGATATTTACTTCTATAGGTTGCTGTGGAAAGAGATGGTGCATTTTTGTAGATGTTATCATTACTGAAGCCTTTGAAAGAAAATCTACTTTTGTCTATAATAAAATAAATTATGTGTGTGTGAAATGAGTCCCAAAGACACACAAACATCATTCTGCTAAATTAGAGTTGTTTAATTAAGGACTGCTAAGGTGCAGAAGGATGAAAAGTGATCTGAGTTTGGCCACTTCTAGCATCATTCATATTTAGTACTTGCATCTTAGAAGTATAAGTACCTGATAAATAAGTCATCCTTTTTTTCCCAAAGTTAAGTCAAGAACTCTATCCTGGAGTTTCAGAAAAGGGCTGAGAAGGGACATCAGGAAGCCAAAGTAACGTGAGCTCTTTTGATGGGTACTTCTCTAACTTTTCTTCAAAGCTTGTGTAATTTCCCGGAGCAAGACCACCTACTCATTTCAAATTCTAACCCTTCAGTGCCTTCCTTTGCTGCGAGTGAAAGCTTAATTTGATTTCTTCTCCTTTGACATGCAGAGAAGTTTGCCATTTGCCACTTTGTCTGTAGCTGTAAGTATTTGAGGAGTGTTATGGGTCTCTCTCAGCCTGGGCTGTCCCTCTCCCCAGGTGTGTTGTTCTGGAGCCATCTTGCCCTCACAACTCCCTCCCACCAAGGAAGCCTTTAGCCAGTGTCTCCCCCGGTTACTACAATGAAAACTCAATAATTACCAAGTATAGTTCTACCATTAAATCAGCCTGCATGTTGCAGTGGTTTCATTTAGCCCATGTTTTATCTGTGTTTTATTAGAGAGGGTAACAAAAGTCTTTATTATTATCAAGTCTTTCTTATTATTACTTTGCTGGGGTTTCCCTGCCTACAAGGTCTGCTCTCCCATCGGAAAAACATTGGACTTGGCAAACTCATGTTTCTCATTGCTATCTGCAGACCCTTGTAAAAACTTAACCCAAATGAATTAAATAAATTAATTAAAGAGCAAAAAAAATAGTTTCTTCCTTCTGGTACCCCTTAAGTAAAGAGACTGATTAGTCCAGATCTCCTCTTCCCTCCCATCCTCATTTATTTCTCAGAGGCACTCTGCTTGAGATTTTTCAGTCTTTGCAGCCCATATATGAGCTCTTAATGGTGATGTACAACTGCTTGGAGAGAAACTGGCTGGAGCATTGTCTTCTAAGACAAATTCCATAAAGCCCCAGGGAAGCATTTGCAAAGGCAGGAATACAGAAACTAGCATGGCCAAACACAGGTATTGAGGATCATGACAGGCAGACGGGGAAATGCGGCAAATCAAATGGAGGCTGCTTGCCTTGTAAAAAGTCCCCCCTGTATGTGCTAATAAACTGTATAGCTCTATTTCATTTACAGAGCAAAGGAAATCAGGCAGTTCTCTTGCAGCCAGTGTCCTGGCAGGGGTGAGGGATGTATTTCACTACCCTCCTGAAAGTGCACTCCCATCCTGGACAGACACTTCTGCTGCCTGACTTGCATCAGGCTTTGAAGCATGTCTGCTCTGGTGTAACTACATGCAAACTCCAGGTGGTATTGTAAGAAACACACCATTTGGTTCTTTGAAGAGAACGATTTAAATTTTGTTTTGTAGACTTCCATGTCTACCCAACAAAAGTTATCACAAATTAATTAATGTTCTTAGAATTCATATGTTTAGTGTCCTTTGTGGGAGTTTCAGCTAGAAAATAAAGTAGCTTTACTTAATTTTTAATGTGGTTACTGCTCTTCAGCTAGTTCAAGGTGATCAATTTATTAGACATTTTAAATGTTTAAATACAATTATTGACTAAACAGATGCCTGAGCAGCCTCTTCCACAGATTTTTCATAATTACAGTATGGCAAAATGAAGGTCCAAGAAATAGATGCTTCTCTTGGGATATCTAATAGTAATATACTCTAAAAGAGGCATAGGAAAAGTGGAATTAGGTTCTTTACACTACAGAAGCTTTAGGGAAAATTGAGAATAACAGCAGAAAACACATGTCAAGTATGAGTCTTTATTAAGCACTCTCATGGCTCACCACTGTTACATACTCAAGATATTACTACACATATGCTATATATACTTCCCTCTGGAGATGGGAAGGAGCAACTCTTCATATCAGGACTGTAGCTAGAATGGATAGGAATAGGATCGTCTCTTCTACTTCACAGTCAGTATGAAATCACCGAGTCACACTGCTGAAGAATAATCTTGCCTTTCCGGTTAGTAAAAAAAGAAAAAGCTGTTGTTTCTATGATCTGAATGCTTCTGAATACCAGGATGGACTTTTAGGTTCCTTATCTGAACGGAAATCGGTTTCCACCTTTATCCTTCAGCAGTTAATAGAAAGTTTACTGGTGCCTATAAATTGTTTTATTGGACTTTTACCACTCACAACCTAGGAAATAGAACCCCTGCACACAGGAAATAGAGCCTCAAAGTCTTGGCTGAAGTTTTCAAAGCCATACGCTTGTTGTAGCTCCAAGGATGGCTTTTCATTCAGATGTGCTTTTAGCATCCTATTTTGACACAGTTGAGGTATATATATATCTACTCATTTCTTCCAAATGATTTGAGTAGCCAAAGCCCAGTGAAAATGTTACTTTTCCCACAAAGTGATACTAGTCATCATTAGCTTTCCAGAAAACTCAGGGGGTTTTCCATAGGACTGTAAGGAGACAGCCTGCAGTGAAATACTGCATCTTATGTGTGTATACAGGTTATGTCTCATGCTGCAGGGAAAGTCTGCTGGAATTACGGAAACTGCTGGGGATCTACAGCTTCAGTTTCCGCAGCAAAATTTCCTCCTGCCCCCACCACTCCTTTTGGAAAGCTCTACAGCAAGAAAGGATTGCACTTAGTGCTTGCTGGGAAAAATTGCACAAGGATCTTGGAGAGCAGGGAGGGTCAAATCGGGGCTAGAGGGGAGGGACAGGACAAAAAAGTAAAGAACACGCGCAAAAAAGTTACTACACAGTAAAATGAGCCTCTATATATTTCCTCAATAGTTGGATTATTTCAGCATTTTCACAGATTTGTTACTTGTTTTCCTCCTGAAAATCGTAGCAAAGAGTTGTATTAAGAGTGGTTGCAATGCTGTAATTTGCTGTTAATTAAATCTTACTGCATTCTATTTCACTTTCAGATTTTCTTGTGCTTATAGGCGATTTGCAATTCATACTTAAATTGCCATTTATGTATGTACTTTCTATGGCTGCTAACAAAAATTTAACTCAGATTTGATAGCACTACTTTTAAGAAAGGCCCAGGAAAAGTGTGTAGTTTGTTTGCTTTTTCTTGAGTCTCAGATATTGTTAACTGGGTTTAGAACTCAAGCTGAAAATTAAAGAGCATTTACTCTCTTGTGATTATAGTACCGTCATGACACGTGTTTTGGTCAGTGTTTTTCCTTTCAGCTGTCAGATGAAGAAAACAAAAGTAATAGGGAATGGGCTAAGAGGTCTATTTAAAAAAAACCACAAACAACTAAAAACAACAAACCAAACTCCATGTGTATTTGCTTTTAATCATGAATCAGTAAAATATGACAAAACTATACCAAATTCAAGCAGAGACTATTTCACTACCATTTGGCTATTGGGCATCAGCTTGCTAAATGTATGTCTTTGCTTTTTGTCCTCATAGTTCTGGTAAAAAAGTTACTTGCATTTTTTTTGTGGAGGAGAGGAAATAAATATCAAATGTAGAAGATCAAAAATTAGCGATAATAACATTAAATACTGTCAGGCTTCCACATAGCCAACTTGAGATTAAAGGACTGTTTGTTTTTCAGTTGTGAAGAGACAGTGGCAAAAGTTGTGCCTGGTTGTAGCTTTTCTGTGTTCAACTGACTCTATTTTCCTGTATTAACTCTTAAATGGCATTTGCAATCCATTATACTTGGAAATACTTGCATATATTTGACGTAATGTACCCTAACACAACTAGAGCTAAGTCAGGGCAAATACAAAAAAGCACATCTTGGCTGTAGATGGAAAGGAAGATGGTAAAGTGGCTGGACTACTGAGCTGAAAAGGCAATGAGCAGTGGCACAAATCATTATAGAAGTGAGAAAAACAAGTTCTATTTTGCTGGCCCAAAAGGATGACACTTATCACTTCAAGTGAAAGAAAATCACCGTTACTAGAACACAGTAAATGGCAGATGAACAGTCCTGAATTCAACCGGCCCACTATGGTGTGCGGGTACTTCCATTTGCTTACTTGTTGATATAAGGCAGAGCTAAAAATTGTGTTCTCAGAGAACCTACTCAAGACTACCATATGGAACAGATAGAAGTAGAATATATGAAACATAACAACCTCCTATTTGCAATCAGATTAGGGCAGTCTGAACAATCCCCTGTACTTAAGACAGAAACAAACCTTGAATTACTTTAAAACTCAGGTGACCTCTTAGACAAAACTATTTCCATCTGATTTTTCCATCTAATGCACAACTGTGGACTTTAATGTGGACATTTACTTTAATGGGCATCTACTTTCAATATTTTTAACAATGGATATTGCAGTACATTCCTCGGAACTATATTTCAGGCAGTGAGACAGACCAATTCAGGTCACTTTTGCATTGCTTTCTAATCGCTGTGGAAAGTTACTTATAGAAAGAAAATGCCATTTTAATAATTAAATACCATCTCTAGGGTTTTCCTCTCCATACTTTCTCAGGAAATACTGGATGCTACTGAGCAATCCCAACAAGGATTTCTACTATACCGCTATGAATATTTTTCAGAGCAGTTGATTATGTTTGTGCATTCCTTTCCATGGTGTATGTTTGCATTTTGTGGATTATGCACAAATAAGGGAAAATGTTAATTTTAAAAGGGGAGAAATTCCATTTTATGTTTCATTTTGAAGATCCGTGTTGTCATTTAAACATTATGGTGACAAAAAATGCAGCAATTGAAATTCATGGGTAAACTGTGGCCAAAAACATGAGAATTGCAGGATTCTCCCTGCATATTGGCATCTCTGTCAGGGTATGATTTTTGTGGAGCAAGAGCTTATATCTGTGGCCCAG
Source organism: Serilophus lunatus (assembly GCA_013399895.1). Lineage (NCBI taxonomy): Eukaryota > Metazoa > Chordata > Aves > Passeriformes > Eurylaimidae > Serilophus > Serilophus lunatus. Next base: position 901,031 of record VXBA01003763.1, on the reverse strand, counting down.
GGGACACAGTACCATGTCTCTCCTCAGCACAGCTAGTGGCTTCCAAATATGTCAATCAGCACTTGGGGACAGGAGGATAATGTAAAATTGTCCATTGATTCAGATACCAATAATATGCACCTTGTATGCCCAACTCCCTCAGTGAAACTCAGCTAATATATGGAGTGATCTCTTTTATGTTTACTTAATATTTTGCTTAAAGAAATTGTGTTTTGGTGTCACTCAGGGCTTTTAGTTTTCTGGGATTTTTTTGGGTTTATTTTTTGTGATTTTTTTTTGTGCGTGTGTTTGTGTAAATGTGCAGTGTAGTTTGGTATGCATCAACTAAATGGAGAGGAAAAGTCACCTGGGGAAACCTTAGCAGATTCTGGCTGGAGGCCAATTTCAAACATTTAATGACTGCAAATTTGTTGCACAGAATCAAAGAAATGGTAGGCAAAGCATTCAGAAGCAGAATAAATTAACCTCTCTTAAATTCCATCAGGAAACCCAGTACAGTAAGGGAAAAAGCCAGGGTAGTTTGCCTTCCCTTTGAAGCTTTTTTAGAATAAATCTTTAATGATGGGTGCTTGCAACTTCTTTCTAGATGATAATGAATGTACAAACTCCAGATTTTTTAAGGCAGAGAAGATGGAGCCTAAACAAGAATAAGCTCAAGGTGCCACTTACACTGACAATTATCTTGTAAGTATTCCCTTGGGACACGAACTACAGCTCTGCTCTGTGTGAGTAATGAAAAAACCATCACTTGAAAGTTGAGGGGAGGAATGTGCAGTGTTTGTTCTCTGAGTACTGAAATCTGGAGTGATTCCAGTGATGGGAAGCACAGAATCCTCCCTTCCGTGGCTGGCAGGGACCAAATGGCACAACAAAGAACAGGTAACAAACACTTGTGCAAATGCAGAGAGGCACTAGGATGACAATAGGCAGAAAAAATTAATAGCCTGGTAGAAGCTCCTTTTTTGTCCCACTTGTAGAAAATGTGATCAGTAGTAAGTTCATGTTGACTTATAAAGGAATTTCTGTCAAATACAATTATGAGGGAAGACTACAATTGCAAAGGTATCAAAGCTCTGTTTGCAGAAATCAGGCACTTTGAGATGGAAGATATTTGTTGAATTTCTTTACATGTCATTTCATGTTTCTTTTCTTTATGAATTTTCCAACTGTGGTACATGCTGTCTGTTTAAAGATGAGAATGCTCCAGCAGTTTTCTTTTTAAAAAGTCTTTGGCAGCTGCATTGTATTTATTTATTTATTTGTTCTCTCTGTCTTTGGTTGAAAGGCAAGAAAATGAAAGAAAGCACAGAAATAAAGCAGCTTGTCATGCTGAAAACCTCTGAAACATAAATAATAAACTTTATTTACTAGGTAAGTCTCTTTGATACTCTCATTTTTCAATAGTTCTCCCTTAAGACAGTGTTGCCTAAATACAGGGTAAGTGTTCGTCTTGATATTGTTAAACTGAAAGAAGTGTCACATTTGCATTATCAGATGCTCAGATTCGAAAGCATGTCAAAAATATTTTGAATGCAGTTAGAAAAGCAAATGGGTTTCTTCCAGGTTTCTGAGTACTAATTTCATTTATATTCTGGATAAGACCAGAATGGTATCAATAAATGTGTGTTATTTGCATGGCATACATATCCCATCTTGAAGGTATCCTTTCTGTACTTGTGTCTTTATGGACTTTGGTGTTCCATGTAGATCAAATAATGGTAGACAATCTATACATGAATTTATTCTGGTCTTTGCATAACTCCCCATGACAATGACTCCTGGTTGCTGAACTGAACACTATTTGAAGCACATTTAAAGGAGGAAAAAAAGAGATTAAATGGATTTCTTTCCCATTTCTAGACTACTCACTAGCCCACAATTCAAAAATGAACTGCATGATTTACTGAAAACTAAATGCTGTCATTTGGTTGTAAGAGGAATGACCCACTGAATTCAAATTATGAGGAACCCTGAATTGCTTTCTGCTGTTCTTACAATGGGTCATCATTTCTAGTGATGAATCAAGTCTCCAGATATGCTGGCAGAGCGGGAGGTGGATTGTATTTTCAGGAAAGCAGGAGTTAATTAACAGGGGTGCTTGGTGTCTTGAGAGCTGCAGTCAGAATGTCTTCATCACTGCTGTGCCAGGGGACGTGCTTTTCAAATTATTTCCGGGGAAATGTGTCATGTTCACTTTAAGGGCTGTAAGAAGGAGCTCTGAGCTACATCTATTATGTGAAGTTTTCCCGGTGGAAATAGCAATTCGTGATGCTACCGTCCCTTTACTCAGTTCTCCTGTGCTCCCCAGTGCCATCAGCCCCCTGGGTACAGCTGTAAAATCCAGTGGAATCTGGCCAGGGCTATGAATGTGCAAAGGAGAAGGAACCTCCATGATCAAAGCAGTGAGCAGAAGATTTCTCCTCCACTCATGACTTCATACCAAATTAATTTAAGACTTGAACAGAGCAGCTAAAAACCTGCGGCTGTATTCAATAGTTTATAAATTATATTCTTTTTCTTAGGGAAAAAAAAATCCTTGTTCACTCTCTAAATGTTTGGAAGCATCATGTTGCACTGGCATCAAAATTTTTCTCCCCTAAAATTCAAGCGTGATTTGCTAAGGCTCAAAGCTGCAGTAGAGGGACTTGTTTCTCCACCAGGCAAAACCTCCACTATGTATTTTGTAGTGTCAGTTCAGTGACATAAGTGAAGAGGATACATGACAGAGCAGGAGGGAGAATCTATTGCTCATACTTCAGGATGTAAGTCAGTCAAAAATAACTTCAGGTGGGAAAGAAATTTCTTCTCTGTGTATTTAATGCCTGGCCATAAATTTGAGGACTCTAACTCCCTCTCATGCAGCTGTACTGACTAATGTGTTTTTTAAATATACAAGCGTGCATTTGTCAGTTTTTTTCTGTCCACTGTACAGACATTCACAATTTTGATCACAGAAAAGGACTCTCATTTCCTGAGACTTTTTGCAAGTACAGATTCACTTTAAAAGTCTGCAGAGGATGCTGTGACTGTATTAAATAGCACCAACGTGAGCTGTGGAGTAGCATTCTTCACAATCCAAAATTTCAAAATGTTATTTCTTAAGAAAAATAAATTCATAGTGTGCAGTCTTCTGTCTTCTCACACACCACCAGCATAAATATGATAAGAACTGTTAACAGTTAAAGCTCTGTTCAGGTCACTTACAACATTTCCAAGGTAGTGCAACCATATGCTCAAACCCATCTCTTCTGATTATTTTTTAGGCTTTGAAGGAACAGTACTCTGGAGTCTGTGTGAGCTATATGCAGAAGCCTCCTGAAAGGAATTGCTCTTTTAAGAGGGTGAGAAGCACTAGAAGCCTCTAATTAGCGCAGTGCAAACTTTTAGTGCTTGTATAGTAGGCTATATTGAAATGTAGTTTGTGTCGGTTCACTTTCAAGCCAAGATAACAACCTCGCAGGAAACCGGGCTTTTACATCAAGTAATTAAAAATTGATATAGCTCCAGTGCAGCCTAGATAAGGAGGCGCTCACCCCTCATACTGCCAGGCACTCGATGAAACCTGCCCTAGAAAGCCAAGCAAAGGCCAAGTATCAGTCATTGCTAATTCCCTGCTGATGCTCCTGCAGGTAGCTTGTAAAGCAGATCCAAAGGCTATTTAATTTCACTGTCCCGTAACAGCTTTATAATAAGCTATGTGCTTCTGTAATAATTTACTGGTTTAATTATATTAGGTTGTTCAGGCAAAAAAGATAAGAAATAAAAAAAACCCTTATAAGCATATTTCCCCTTAGTACTTAGCTTTTTTAATGCTGAGGGAACAGGATAGGAGAGGCACAAAAAAAAAGCCCCAACAAAACCAAACTAAATCTCACTGGCTTGAACCAGAGTTGTGGCATGGGTGAACCCTTGCAAATCATTAAACATTTTAACACCACACATGGGTAGCAGGCTCTGGGAAGGTTCTTTATGATTTCGTAGCTGTAGTTTGGTAAACTGCAGCCTTGCTCCTTCAGGTTCCTCAGCTGGTAATGGGAGTGGGTCTATGCTATACTAGGGATTGGCAGAATGGGTTGATTTTTTCTCATTGACATTTTCTGCCGTCCCCCAATTCAGCAGTGGGTAGAGCTAAGAAGTGTAAAGCCTGAGGTGATGTGGCTGCTGCTGAAAGGCTCGAGCCTTTCTGGGATCTGACAGCATTTCTGAGAGCTGCTGTAACTGTCCTACTGCATTGACACAACATGAACTGCAGGTGTGTGATGGGTGTTCATTCACCGTCTTGTGTAGCAGGAGAAGGTTAATAATGGGAGAAGTTGCTACTTAGTTCACTAGTACTGTAGATGTTATTTTTAAAAGATATTAAAACCCAATTGACACAGACTGCAAGATTTATTCATTATGTCAATTCATTTCCAAAGGCCTTGTACACCTCAAGTTGCTCTTGTCCAGCTGCTTCCTGCAGACCCAATTTGAGCAGTCAGAAATAAAAACAAAATTCAGTGCACCAGCAGTGTGTTTCTGGGAATCACTTCTGACTTATTCAGACAGATTTCTTCTGAAGGCATGTATATAAGGACTGGGGGAGAGGGGGCAGCTAATGTAGATATGGGGAGATATTGAATAACTTTTTGATGAAGCTAAACACAGCAGTGTTTCCTTTGCAAACTGATTTAGGAAAAATTCAAAAACTGTGCTGAAGGTCCTTTATTTCTAATTCTTCAGTGAGGGCTCCATAATCTACGTTCAGTTATGATATTCAAAAACTGCTTAAGTCTACAGGTGATAGGACTTCTACATGTGAAAATTTAAGGACATCTTCATGTGCTAGAACAGCTTCTCTGCATTGGAGACTCCCAAATACGCATTTGAGCACAAGAATTATTCCTTCTGTGCATGCAGCTATGCCTCAAAGAGGACGACTCCATCAGATCAGACTGAGTTTTGCTTTATGGTTGGAATAGGAAGAGAAAAGGTGTGTGTTAAATCATAGCAGCTTTCAGTATTGCAGTATTGCAAAAAAAAAAAAAAAAGGCTCAAAGAATGGGGAAAATAAAAAAAAAGGGTAAGGAGACTAGGATACCTATTAGCTGTGATGCTCTGGGGTGAGGCTAAAGGAGAAGAGAGCTATTGGAGCTCAGACTTTTTCAGGCAGTTGGGCTTAAAAAGCTCCTTGTTCTCACCTCTTAGGTTATGCTGCTACTGCTGTGCCAGCTGAGTTGGGGAAGGGGTAAGGCACAGTGTCCCTCTCTTTGGTTTTACTTGCCAGCAGGTACTTAGCCTCCTTTGCAAGTGTACTCACTAGGGCGTCACAGACTGATGGATTCCAAACAAGAATCCAGGGAAATCCCTCAAAAGTTACCTGCTGACAGAAGGAAGCTCTTGACTGCACTGTTTCTGAGCGTACTGCTCAGGATTTTGTCTGCTTTGCTCTTGTTTTTCTTTCTCCATGTTTATGCCCATTCATGATGGCTTTTACTAGGAGCTGGAGTAGAAATTCAGGAGCCTATAATAAACCTGAGGCTCCAGGATATGTTTTTGCTACAGAGGGAACACCAAACGCTTGTTTTCTTTTGAAGTAGCTCATGTGAGCCTTTAGCACTCGGAGGGAGATTTCTCTTGGCGGGCACAACAAGGACTCTTGCTTCGAGCAGGGAGGTGGCTGCTGGTCAGCTGAACTGTGTCACTGCCCACCCTCAGACCTGCTTAATGAGCAAGAGGAATGCCTCTGTGCTGCTGTGCCGGGCTCCAGCATATTCCCTGAGTATTTTCCTGTTCCTTCTCTCATGCACAGGTACCTGAGCCAACTCCTCTCTGACAGAAATGTGCTCTTCAGCAAGTTTCTGGAGCTTTTTTCAAATTGGTTACCACCTGAGTGAAGATATTTGAGAGAGCAGACTTCCATCACCACAGGCTTGTCTGGGACAAAGTTCATAATGACAGAAAGCCAAGGGTCAGTATATTAAAGCAGAATGCAATAATCCATTCAGTTGGCAGGCTATCTTGATTTCCATATAAATGCAGAGAATTATATTTGACTGTACACCTTTTGGGCATGTGAAATGCTAAAGTAGTTTTTATATAACTTTGTTTTGATTTAGTTTTTTGATAAGTGGAATTCTCTCTGGCATTCTTGCCACTCTGTCTTGCTAAACCAATGTTTGGGCAGGTATAATTTTAATTGGAATTAATGACTACCAATGGCACTTTTGCAGGTCCTTGACTAAATCCTGGCCACCTAAACTACTAATCAGAGATGTTTAAAATGCCCTGTACTGCAAACTAATAATACAGTTCAGTTTGTGATTCTGAGATAAAAAACAGTCTACAGCTCCTCTTCCATATATCCTTAGGCTGATCCACAGTTTAGTAGTTTATTTTTTAGAATAAACCTTACTCTAACAAGGGATTTTTTTGGTAATAACATTCTTCTAGAGCCTCATTTTTTTTTTTTTTGTTTCAGCTATTTTCCAGCTATACAAATGGCATGATTTGTCCCAAATTTCTTTGGTACTTAGGCTCATGACCATTGCAGGCACCATCCTGGCCTTATTTCTAGCAAGCTTTATGATAAAGGTTACCCTAAATTTCTGATTTTGCTTTAAATAATTCTTACATTTGGTCATGTATTACTGAATATGGAGTGGCATCCTAGAAGGTGGTATATTTACCATCTTACTGTATTTTTGTCTCTTATAAATTAGAAAGTACAGATAGCAGGTTACTATGCACAGATGAATGAACTGTGACTCAGAAGAAAGTCATAAATTATAGCAACAGAGCACTGCTGGGATGGTAGTGGGTGGGGCAAGTTGGGTGTCTGCTACTCCCACCAGGAGCTGGCATTGAGTTGGGAGTTTTTCTTTCATGGATACTCAGTGCAGAGAGCTGGTGGGACTGCTCCAGACAGCCCCTGGAGCTGGCCCAACACACTGCCATGTGCCTGGGCTTGTGTGCAGACAGAGCCCCGCAGGGGTGTGTACCTCACAAGGATCATGGAGTCCAGCCCTTAGCCCTGCACCCCACCCCCAGGAGTCACCATGTGCCTGAGAGTATCATCCAAACATTTCTTGAGCTCTGTCAGGCTTCTTGGTGCTGTAACCACTTCCCTGGGGAGCCTGTTCCAGCACCCAACCAGCTTCTGAGTGAAGAATGTGTTTCTAGTGCTTGTATGTAGCACCTGCTGTGATCTGTTTGTGGACTATGGTGACAAGGGGCAGCAGTGAGTGTACAGCTGCAATTTGAACTTGGAAGACAGCAGGTAATAACTTTCAGGAAACAGGCAGAAAGGTGTATCTGCTGGGATGAGCATTATCTAGAATTTAAAGCAGTACCTCTCCCCAGTTACCACCTGGGCAGGACAGATCTGCCAAGGCATTTCTCAGCCTTACAAAATTATTTCCCCCTAACAGTTTTTGTCTTTTATTAGTGGCTTTTTATTATCCTGTAAGTGCTTCTCCTCGGTAAAAGAAGCAAGCTGACTTTCCATAGGTAATGCCAGTGTGGGTTATGTATCTGTGGGTGGGAGGAGCCCATGCACTGAATGCCAAGCAATAGATCCGTCTCTGGAGAATGCAAGATGCTGTTTATTGGGATGCTGCCTTCTATGTTGGTCACTATGCAGAACTGCAGTCAAAAAGCAAGATTTCTACCTAGTGGAGAGCTCTCAGAAAACACACGAACTTCACCCTGCCCCTTGCTTACAGAGTATCAAGCCTCCCGGGAAATCTTTGCTTCAAGAGAACCAACTAACACTTTCTACAATGAAATAGGCTCCCAAATCTCGTAAGCCACAAAACTGAGCTTGTTGTCAACTTCTCTGATACTACTTTACAAACTTGTTTTAAATTTCATTGTTCCTTGATCAATTTCTACTATTTAATTCAAAACAGGCACATCACCAGGATAATAAATCTTTTCTTATCTCTAAATTTTTTTTCCTATTGCCTTGTTCCAAGCAGATATTGCTGCAGTTGTGACAACTAAATAGATAGAACAGCCTTAGAGTTCTAATATGATTCATAGTATGTTAACTTACTGATACAGTAAACCTAAAAGAGAAGAAAGGAAAAGGCAATAGTTTGTTTTTAGATATATTGCTTTAGGTTTTTTGATGTTCAATAATGCAAATGCCACCTAATTAGAAATTGTGGTGTTTTTTGAATCAGAAAACTACCTGTATAATCTCAACATCTCTCTTTAATAAAAAATTTTTTTTTTTTCTGAGAAGTTCTTGCCCTGACATTCTCTGTTTTCCTCTCCCTTAAGATTAACTACAGAATTTTGTATAATTGGGAAATGTATAAGAATTTAACAGCTTTGATAGTTTACAATTGTGTTATGGGGAAAAGTTTTTTTTGTTAGATTCGTTTGTTTGTTTTTGTAAAAGAGGATATAGACACTATGAAGTCATTTTCTTGTAAAGAATACAAAGGGAGATACAGAATGGCAAAGAGGACACATTGAATTTCCATTGGTAGTCCTGGTAGCATGGGCAGCTGCCTTTATCGCTGTATCACCACTGCAGACAATGAAACTCAAACCCTAAATAGTAAAGAGAGGTTTCTATAGTTTCCAGACTATGGACTCTTTTATAAAATGCTACTTACAGATATTAAAAAAATCATAGTGTGTGCCTCATTCTCTGCTCATTACTTGCATATGGTACTTGTTGCTGCTGGCCACTTGTCTGCTGGATTTTCCTTTTCCTAGGGATGTTTCCTTTTTGCTTTGCATCACTCAACTGAGCTTACATTCAGTGTCACCTTTTTCAACATTTCTAACCTCAGGAGACCCACTAGAAACATATGGGAGGATCATTAGAAAGATCACCAAGGTCTATCCATACAGCCCAATAAATCACACATGTCTCTTCCAGTATTCGACTCTGTCAAGCAACAGCATCCTTCCTTTACTTCTCTTGTTAAGATAGGCAGACTCAGCACGTTTGGCTCTGCCCTGCTCCTCTGGTTCATCTTACCTGATACTTTTCTTGGGTCACAAACTGAATTGCAAATGATAGGATTGCTTGTATGAAAGGTGGAAGCCATGCGTTTGGACTCCTTGAAAATGGCTCTGTGGCATTTCGTATGCTTTGTTCTCTGGTCAGAAACTCAGGCTCTTCCTTTTCTAAATCTGATTTCCAGCTAAAATATAAATGTGTTGCATTGACTGATCACCCTTGGAAGTTTATGTGCTTTTAGAGTTAAAGATGTGAACGATTAATTCCTCTGCTGTGCTTGGCTATGAATCATTATATGATGCCCTGGTTTTTCTTTTTAATTCTCTGTAGCTATAGCAAATAAGGTGTTTAAGGCAGAGGGGAGAAAAAAGGGTAGAATATGACCTTCCTATCAGCTGCGCTTCAGATAAAACAATATTCTTGCAAGGACATGGTTCTATTTGTGTTTCTACATACTCTATGAGCTGTGGCAAAGTACAGGCTATCACTTGCAGGATTTTGGAAGTAAATCAAAACATAAACGTCTTGAAAGTTGAAGAAACAGACCAAGCTGTAAAGATTTAAATTTTAATGCAATCCTAATTAACTCTAGTATTACTTCCTCTCAAGGTCAATTAGACATTTTTGGGTATTCAAATGAGGTATTCCTCTGAGAAACACATTTTTTCCCCATCTGGTGGCCAGTGTTCTTCAAAGAACCCTTGAACCCCTTGTCTCCCTCTGTTGTGGTGCAGAGGGGGTCCTGCTGTGGGACCCAGCTCCTTGCAGTCTTCTAACCTGATCTTCTTTGGCCTTTGCTGGGGGATGAGTTTCCTGATGAAGTGACCAAAAAAATGCATAAAGTTAATAGCAAGTCCCATCCTGAGTTCAGAGTTTTGTCTAGACCTTGAGAGACAATGTTATCTCTTCTGTGTGTGAGGAACTCCTTCAAACTAGTGATTTGAAAACGGGGTACAACTTAGATAAGTACACTTCAAACAAAATGCATTTTCCCCAACAGCCACCTACATTTTGCTTGATTCTTCTACTTGGGTGCTATTTCAATATCTCAACAGCAGAAAGCATTACCTTTCTTATGCTCTCTGAGCCCTTAACACAGGTATATGATAAGATGGATGCAGTCTGGGAGGGGCAAGGGTACCAGGGGAAGATCCTTCACCTCTGCTGCCAATTTAAATCAGAAGAAACAGGAGACAAGAAATTGATTTGGGAAGGAATGAGGATTAAAATCACTGGGTCTGCTCTCACGAGGGCAGATGCCACGCATTTGCCTGGCAGGCATTACCCTGAACGGAGTGATCATCCAAGAAGGCACCAAGTTAGTGGGTCTCATGACACTCATAAATTCCATAAGTCTGCCATGTATCTTCAGTGGGGCAAGAAAGATTTACCATTTGTTGACTTCATCTCTTAGAGAAAAAGTGCTTTATCTCGTGCTTGTTTTGCTATAAATATGAGAGCACATTTTAATTTAAATAAACAAGCATAATTTTGGACAGTGTTTTCCAAGATGAATCTGTCTTTCGCTGAGATGTTTGGAATGAAGTTTTCACATGGAAAAATAGTCTCTGAGCTGGTGGCTGCCCACTGAAGAGGAGATGACAGCAGTATTCAGGGGCAGGAAACCAATCTGTCCTCATCTGATAATGTCTATCTGTATACCAGTTTCTGTGCTGTAATTCGATGGCTGCCATAACAAAAGCACTTGCTTCACCTCATGGCAGGTGTCTGCTTCTCCTATGGGAGACAAAGGACTTGGAAGAAGATAGGAAAATAAATTAAAGTTTCTTGATTGCCGTTTACTTGTAGTCCATTTCTTTCTCTCCTATAAGTTTTGTTTTAGCCAACCTCTTTTAGAGAGAACTATTTTCTCTCAGGCACTCATAATGTTTCCATAGCTTGGATCATGGGAAATGTGGTCTCATACTACTTTGAGGACTAATTGCACAGAGTAATTACTGAGTCCTCAGCTTCAAAATGATTATTTTATAAATAATTCCTGCTTTAAATGTTGATCACACATATGCTTCCTGAAAGAACTGTGCAGAAAAAAGAACTCTCTGAAACAGTTTGTGTCGTATGACACAGGAAGTGTACAAATGACAGGAGGCCATGGGAGAGGTGTGTGGGCACCCTGTCCCTTCATGTGGTGCTCCAAGGGAGCAGATCTGAACACTGTTTTGGCACAGTGTGCAAACCGTTCTGTTTTAAAGCAGAACTGGCAGAGTCTGGTGCCTGGCCAAAGCTGCATCTAAAGGCTGGCTGTAGATGGGGGAGTGAAGCTGGGTTTCCAACAAAAGGGAAAGGAGCGTATAGGTGTGTGTGTGTGGCTCCATTACAATCCTTGCCTCAGGCTTTTTCTGCTTGCTTCAGAAATTCAAATGGATATGGCAATCTGTTTGCTGGAGGGGGACTATGAAGGTAACCATATAAATGTGATGGAATGAGAATTTAAAGTAGTGAATGTGCAGTGGTTGTGTAAATGACAGACTACAGATGGGGTTTTGCTAAATATATTAGCATGATCGGTGAAGCAGGCTGACAGTATTGTTAAAGCCAATGCTAGAGCATTTGTACAGAGCAATCAATATCCCTCCTGGCTGCAGTTCCCAATGTCAGGTGAAGAAAATGTTTTAATAGAAATTCAGTTTATACATCTGAAATAGAGGAGGGTTTTCTATTTCTTATGGTAACAAATGTGCTTTTCTCTTTCAAAGTATGTATCAGGTGAACTTTTTTCTTTTTCGTAGTAACTGGAAAGTCTGTTGTAATAACCAAAAATGCACAAGGAGTAGAAGGACATTGGCAGGCGAATCAAACATCAGCCTCAGCTGATTAACTAAGGCAGACTGCTGTCTCAGGATGACTGTTTGCAGGCTAAAAATGAACCTGCATGTATATGTACAAATGGAAATAGAAGTGAGTTGTATTGAAAAAGTAAAATATAATGTTTATAACCCCACCTCAACAATTTATAACATGCATGCTTCCTACTACAGAGGGCAGAACCACGATCAAGAATACTTCTAAAAGCTAGGAAATACTGTTTGCAAATGCATGTTCTAGTAAATAATTTTTAATTGCTTCCAAGATCTGCATAATCTGCAAAAGAATAGCTTTCGGTATAGAGATAGATGATTTTAGTGAGATTTTTACTGCTTTAGCTAATGGCGCCTGTATGAATTCTGTAGCAGATCTACAGGAGCAGAGAGTACACAGCTTGGATTCTGGTTTTGGTTTGCATTTTAAAGAGGGAGGGTGAGGTGGGGAGGGGATGGGGAAAGGGAAAGAATTGTTTCTCTTACAGTGCTCAAGGCTGTACCTCCTGTTACCATGATACAGGAACATGACGACAGCTTACCATTGCCATAAATAGCCCATATCTGGGTGTTGTCATCAATGAGGGATTTGATAGGTTGAGTTGTCATACTTGACTTCATCATTCAGCCACTCTAGAAGGCTGTCATGTTCATTTCATGGTATCTGCATGAGTTGTTTTTTGAATGATATGGCTCCCTGAATCTACTGTGGCATTGCTGATCTATGAAGGTCTTCCTAAAGCTATTTATTCCTGTTAGATGTGACATGGGAGAAGTTTTAATGGGTTTGGTCTAGATTTTGATAGTTATCAGCAGTTATCACTTATTTTTTGAGAACCAGAAGTGGCTTAGAGTTCAAGTTTAATAGCGATGGCATAACCACAAAGAACAAGATCTTTCCCCCAAATTAAAATTTAGAAGACCTTTTTTTGGTCTCTTTATCATTTACATTTAGCTAATGATACTTCAGAAAGTAATCTAAAAGGCAAAATTAATTATGGAAAGATTAAATGTGCTCATATTCTTTGTGGCTGTGAAGGAATAGCATGCCCCTGCTTGCAGACTGAGCTTTGTTTTACAGCTAGAGAGAGCATTGCCCACCAGCCAGCCATTGCAACAGGCACACAGACCAGTCTCCAGAGAGCTCTCCAGGAAAAAGTCCAGAGTCAAGGCACTTTCTTGAAGCTGAATTGATCTAACCCTTGCAAGCACATGAGAGAAATTATGGCAAATTCCTTCCCTAGACAGAAAAATGCCATTTTCTACAAGACGTGATCTTCAGAAATCAATCAATTTTGTACTTTTCAGTAAACTCAGGCTGCTCCAAATTAAATTGGAGAAACTGATTGGCATGGAAATAATTCTTCTAAGTAAATTTCTGCCTAGATCCCGACAATAATAATGTCAATGCCGATTTCATTAATATGTTTCATTAAAAGGATTTTCATTAGGAATGAGTTTCAAAATTTCCTAATATGTCAGACTCTGAGGACACCCCTAATTACATCTACAGCCTTTCTAGATTTATATTTTTTTCCCTCCTGTCTCTCTTCACCTGTGTTAATAAGCATTTCTAAACCACCTGTTAGAACAAGAGTCTGGCACATTTTACAAATTACAAAAACAATTGTGTTTTCTTTATGTTTGCACAGTCTCTTAATCTTCTCATTCATTACTTTGAAATGTATTATTCTTCTGGATTCTTTAATTAAAAAGAGGTGAAGATGGAAGTCTAATCACAGATGGTATCAAACCTGGATATGAGACTTTGTCCATGCCATCTCTTCTGCTATTAAACACAGCTTCAAACAAAATCATATGCTACAAGGAGTGAGCACGTCCAGACTTGTACACTGAAAGGATTCCCCTATTTCTGAAAAGTCATCTTTCAGTAAGGAGTTAGGATCATTTATTGTGGTTGGTGGACAAATCTATTTAAGAGAAGGATCCCTCTCTTTAAGGATCCATTACTTTAATAAAAAGATCCTACTGGTGGTGAGTGGCTGCCAGACACATGTTATTCAGTGCACCAGAAATCACGGCCTCATGCTGCCTTGAGTCTCTATCCTGGAGCTCTGTTGAACATGACTTATGTGCTCATGGGCTGCAGGTGCTCTTTTGACGATTAACGGAAGGGTCTCTGCAACAGAAAGAGAAATGAAAACATGAAAATTGTGAGTGATTGAACATTAGTCTCTTGGTGAGTTATTTTCTCAGAAATTCATTGAGAAATCCTGTTTTAGGATTAATGAGTGTATTTTTGGTCTTCAGAGTACTGCTTATTTTGGTCCTTGGCTTGAAACTGTACTTATGAATTTAAAAAAAAATCCATGGAAAAACTTGAATTTTTCACTTGATCCTTTTGAGTCCCTTCCAACTTTAGAAAAATTTTAATGTTAGTAATTTGGCTGCATTTGCATTCAGGAATTTGGAATTATTTTTTTTTAAAAAAAATCTATTTCTTTTGAGATGAATATATCAAAAAGGATGCTAGAATAGGGAACATATTATACATGATTTATTAAAGATCACATACAGTGGTAATATACATAATTAATAGATTTAATTTAATAGATATATAGTTACAATGTCCATCCTTTCTTTAGTGAAATGGGTGTGATGTTTCTCAATGGGAAATGTTATAAATATTCAAGATGGAGAGTTTTTTATTTCTGTTGCGTGCAAAACAGCTCTATTTTTATTAGGAGATAAGTCTTTCACAAACACACCTCTTTCTGAGACATGTATAGAAAAAGCATTTACAGAAGAAAAATGTTTAATGTCATAATCATCTTCAAATAAGATAAGCTTTGAAATAACATGTAATTGCTATTTTAATTGCAGTCTCATGTATCAAAAGGACAACAAAGCAAAACAATATTGAGACAAAGCGAACTGTGAAGTTCCTTCTGGGATTGTGTGGTTTATCATTGCCATAACCTTCTCACAAGCTGAGTTTCTTTGTTGGTTGGTTTGGGGTTTTTTTGTCTGTTTGTTTGTTTTGATACCAAGAATCCTTTGGGGCAGGTAAGCAAAGAAAATTTGATTCTAGAAGCAAAGGCAAAGTAGAGAAAGAGGATACTGAGTAATTCAACCCTTCCTCTGCCAGGAGCGGAAGATACTTAATGCATAAGTGTTTGGCTTCAATTAATCCCATTTCCAGTGTCACAAATAATGGGGTTTCAAGATGAAGGTTTGCTTTTTGTTTACTTTTTTTTCCCATTCAAATCTATCCAGCAGCATTCTTACACTGTGGAAATATGTCTCTAATTATTTTTTTAAAAATTTGCCCTGTCTTTTTTAGAAGTGGTTATCCATAGGACTTTTGAAGAGTGAACATCAGCTAGCTTGGGTTTATTTTTTCAGAACAAGAAAATATGCAGTTTAATGAGCATTGCATTTCAAATTCTTGAAAACAACTCTTACAAGGCCTTCTGACCTTCCAAAACATAGGCATGTCTTGCCTGGAAGATGTTATAGGAAGAATCAGGGCAGTACAATGGGAATCAAGTCATTCATCAAAGCCTGTTGTGCAACTCTGTAGTGTAGATATTTATTTTAATTTGAAAAAAGAAAAAGAATTTTTTCATAATGTTATTGACTTTAACAGACCAGGAATCAGTTGCCTCCGTGGTCTGCTCCTTTGCAAGCACCATAGCAAAGCAACGTGGTTTTGCAGGACAGATTGAGGAACGTGTCTTAAATGTAAATAAAAGTGCAGATCAAACCATAATTTTCCTGAAAATGCATGGTAATTTTCATGACACATGGAAAAAGAAATTGCCCCCAAACAGTTTCTTTTTAGAGATATCCAGTGGGCAGGTTTCAAAGCCAGGCTTATTTTGAATCAATTTCTTCCTCAATCATTATTAAGTGTAAATGAATTGGCAGAGGACAACACGTTAGTAAGACCATACTAAAAATTACACTACCAGGCCTATACAGAATTTTGTGAAGAGAAATTTAACATGCTACATCTTTCTCTGGCATCATGAACCCGATTAATTTTCAATTTAGATGTTTATTTCCCAATCTAAGAATTATTTTTACAATATCATTTTCCAAAATTAAAGCTGATAGAAAAGTGATAAAAAGTAAGAACTAAAGAAAAGTCTGCCAGGAACAACTGAGAAATATTACTTTTGCTTAGCATTGGTTGTTTAAAAATGAGCCCTGCTTCACTTTTCATGTGTTACATTTTTCTTCGGATAAGATTTAGCAACAATAGTGAATTTCAGTGCTACAATAAGGCATTTATGTGGAAATTGAATGTTTACTTCCACTTTAATTACACAAAACCATTATAATTAAGTGCACTTCAAACAGCATGTACACAATGAAATAAATTCCTCCATATAGTAATATTAAAGAAATAGGCAATATTGTTCTCTTTTCTTAAGACCAAATAACAATGAACCAATTATTCTTTACTGCTTTCCAAGACGGCTTCCCATTGCACAGAGAGGTTGAACATCTGGATCAATGCTTGCATGGTTCTTAATGAAGTCTTTTACCTCTTAGAAGTTATTGAAAAAGCATCTCCTGTGGAAAACAAAGATTAGTTTAGCTGGATGCCATGCTGAGCAGAGGATGTTTTTCTTGGCTAGTATGCACAAAACTGCTTCCATTATTGGTACCAAATAAGGCTCTCCAAGCTTTAGTCCAGTAAACAGATATTTTCTTGTCATTCAGAACACTCTGTACCTTCTTGGTTTTCTTTAAGGATGAACAAATTGGGCCAAACCCTGACTGTTGCCACTGCACCTTTGCCTTGCATTGATAATATAAAGGATACTCAGTCAAAGGGACTCCTGAAGAAATCTGTACAGGTGATATAACCCTACCAGAGAAACCTACATTTCTGTCTTGTAAATCCCCATGCATTAAGATTTGTCAGGATAAGGATTAAGCTGTGTTGGCAAAGTGCAGAAAGTATGTGTCGAAGTGCAAGGAACAGTCCTGTCCTGAGGTACTGGCCTTCAGTATTTTACAATTTGCTGCCAGGTATACAAACTCAGAAGTTAAAAGAAAAAAAGACAAAACCAAAACAGTTTAAAAGGTTTGTGATGTTTTTCACATGTGTTTTTTTTCCCTTTTCCCCCTGTGCTACACTTGCGATCAAGGGTAATCTCTGTGAAGAACACCAGTGCTGGGAGTGCTGGTGCAGAAGGGTCCCCAAGCAGCACTTGCTGTGACAATCAGGCACCCACTGATTTTGATACTGTGGACACTCATACACAAAAAAAGTACCAGGAAGAGCTCCACATAACCCTTTCAAATCAAGTCACACATATATCTGGAAGAGCAGAATTTCTTTTATCAATGTAAGGCACTTTAGTAGCCTGATAAGACTGTGAGCTGTTCCTTTTCTTGGATCCCAAATTTTATTCATAAGTCTCTTCATCAGTTTCTCCAACTCTTTGGCGTGCCATTTTCCAGTTCTCTGGGTTTTCATCTACCCAGTGGCTTACCACAGGGGCCTCTATCTGTTCAAAATTTCTCTGTCCTACTGCTAGTGTTGGCTTCAGCAGTGGTCAGGCTCAATAAATCTCAGCTGGTGAATAACTTTGGTGTTTAGTTGAAGGGATAAATGATACGAGAAAAGTAATAATGGCAAAGTATTGTGGTAAAGTGAATTAATTCATGCTTAAAAATGTTCCATTGTGGGACTGTGTTTAATGGGATGACCATAGGATGCTGCAAGAGATAAGCAATAAAGTCTTTGCTTTCCCTCTGAATATTAGGAAGAGTTCTATGTCTCAATGATACTTTCTTTTTAAATGAAAATATGCAAGGAGAAGTATAATGAAAAAAGGACTTTGGCTATAGGCTTCCCAGCAGTTATACTCACACTGATGAGCAGCACAGCTCTGTGCTTTCCAACAGGGGAACTGGAGAAGTAAAATTACATCTGACAGGTTTATTTCTACATTACCACAATTTTGGCTAAGGGCAAAATTGATTAAAAAGTGAAAATACTTAGAATGTAAGGAGCTGTAGCTATGTTTCTATGCTGAAATCCTGGCATTAATCGAGCCTTGGTGACACTGGTTAGAGAAAGAAAAAAAAGAAAATTCTGTACCAATTTCAATCTGCGTTTATAAAAAAAGCATTGATTTTTTGTTATGCATGAGGTTTAGGATTCACGTGTCAAGACAAGCACAACTCAGAAGTGATGAAAAAAGAGCATTTAGTTAGAAGAACGTGAGAATGGTATGCTTAGGAGGATAAATAATTGGAACAAATACAGCTGCTCTGGAGAAAAATCTGATAAAATACTAGTGTGATTATTATCTAGAGCATACACACTTTTTACAGATTGGTGTATATAGAGACAGACATAAAAACAAGGACAAAAATAATCACCTTGTCCAAAGGAGCAAATACAGAAGTCTTGGGGGAAAAGCACAGAACTGACAAACGACAGTTTTCTTTACCTTTTGTGTCAATCTTGTTAGTTGGTTTTGTTCAGTACTTTACATAAATGGTGCTGAGGTTATGACACGGATTTGGTTTTAGTTAATTAGCTAAATTGACACAGGATATCAACCAGTTAAGGCACCAGTTAGGACCTGCCATATGAATACAGTTTGTATTACTTAAAGTGTAATACTAAAAGGAAGGGGATTCTGTGTTTTCGTATTTAAGATGTAAATGAACTCAGTAAAAAGCTGTCCTTGTAAGGAGTGCTAAACAGTTAAAAGATTCTGCAAAGAAATAAATTATTAACATTTTGAAAAAGGATGAGGCAGAAACAACAAGATTAAAGATCCATCAGAACTAATAAGCCAAATGTTTTTGTGTCTCTCAACCTGTGAGGCCAGTCAATCTTTTAAATTACCTTTTTAAAAATATTTTTAAGTCCTATAACAAGTACCTAAATGAAACTTTTTAATATTTCATGGCTTGCACATCTTCTAATCTGTTCTTTATTTCATTTTTATGAAAATTACCCTTCAAATTAGTTTTCTTCCTTTCTGGAAACCCATATCTTATGCATTATAATTTTTTAATTATCTTGATTTGTGTACAGCTAAGACTAGAAAAAAATCCAGCTTGAGTTTCCAAAATAACTCATGTGACACACATGGCATCTAAACAACATTCCACATCCCTCACGGAAGAGCACTTTGCATGGTCTTTTGAAACACTTTTGTTGAGCAAATTAAACATTACTGTTACTTCAGTTTTGAGTTTTGTTCTCCAAATTAGCTTAATTCAGTAGTAATACTGGTTGTAAATAGTTCACTGTGGCACCCTCAGGCTTTTTTAACATCTTCCTTAGGAAATGGTGTTCTCTGGAAAACAAATAGAAGGATTTCCTTTCACAGGGAAACTGAGGAATGAGGCATGTGGCACTGATGCTTGGTGGGAAGTGAAGGAGACTGAAATACCTTTACTAAACAAGTTTAATTAGTTGTTATTGCTGCAAGACATCCCTACAGGTTTTTGACATGCAGTGATGTGCTTGGGCTGGGGGGGGGGGCAGCTCAAGGCACTCCAGACCTGCCAGCATTCTCTTACTGCTTGTGTCAATTCTGTTTTTCAGTGATAAGGACCAGAAAGGAAATAAAGCTCCTCTGATGTTGTACTGTCTCAGCTGTTGTTATAAGAGAACTGGGGGAGACAGCTATGGTGGCTGGGGTACCATGATAGAGTGAGAAACCAGGAAACCCTCTAGACTTCAAACGAGTACTTGTTTGGTAAGTAGGAGAAAAAGGAAGCACTTATCAAACAGATTAGTCAAGTGACAATATCGAGACTGCAGTGCTGTACTTCTGTCTTCAGTGGCTTCAGTCTTTGATAATTTCCTGATCTCCAAGGTCAAGACTGCTGGTCTTAAAACATCTTTGTTGAGATTAGCTAGGAGCAATGTGTGGGTCTTCACTCTTCCCCAAGCCATACTATCACTGGTGCTTATAAATACCTTTCTGTTAGAGAAAACCAGTCTGGTTCAAAGGCTCACAACCTGTTTCCACAGGACCTGACTGCTCCAGCCTGTCCAGACAGGTGTTACTCCTGGTGTAAGTCCACTCTGGTGTGACCTGGATGGCCATCGGATGCTGGTCATCCAATTCCATCTAATAGCTACAGACTGGCATAACTAACAGTATTAAACAACCTCATGGTTTTATGCAACTATGCCAAACAAGTACGTGTTATACAATGTTTCACTTCCTACCTTGAATTGAGCAGCTGTGTGGTATTCCTGGAGTGCAAGGCAAGCAGGGGCTATTCCACAGGGAGCTACAGTGGTCATCCAACCACTCTCCTGACTGGGACGCTCAAAGGATCCTTGTATTTCTAGTTCTGATTAAGTCTATCAAACAGATAATATTGTAGATAAAGAGTTTTCAGACTACATTACCCAGAGCATGAGTGTGTACCCTTGTACAGACCTGAGGATGTTTAAGGTAAGGGCAGGGATCTGGCCTCCAAAGGGGAAGCAAAAGCGTAAGACTGTGCAGAGACCTGCAGGTGTGCCCCTGTCTCAGCATAGCTGAGACACATACTCACTAGCAGCACTGAGTGTAGCTGCTTTCAGAAGCTTTTGCGATGTTTCACACTGTATCTTTTGTACAAATGTATTTTTCTCCAGGAAAAAGGTGTTTGTACCTCTCCTAGTGAACATGCAGTATGTGTTGTAGTATTCTTATCTCCAGATGATTTAAACAATACTTTCCCTGCTCTCATGACTGCTCTCATTTCTGCTGGTTCTCTTTTGATGCTTTGTCTCTGACACAGTGTCTCAAAATTATTTGGATTTTTTGAGTGTGCCCTGGAAACCTTGCTCAATCTGTCATTCAGATAAGGTATTCAGTTCCACCCAGAGGTTGAAATTATTTGTCAACTTTCGGTGTTTTTCTGTCTGGAACCTAAAAATATAGAACCCTGTGAAAATGAGCAAGGAGCCCTGCCTGTGAAAAGGTGGTTAAGCTTTGCTGCATGTTCAAATGGTATTTGAGGCAAAGATTAACATGCAGATGAGGTTTTACAATTCTTCATCCTTCCTGCTCTTCCTTGTTTCCCTGTAGTGGATTTTGATTTATTTGATTAGGAGATCAGTCTTCTCTATCATCAGGAATCTTCATACATTTTCTGCTAAGGGAAGGAAAGAGGATGGTAAGAATTGCATTATGTATTTTGTGATTTTCCTTCCACTACAACTGAGATGTGAGAATCTCTTGTAAGGAGAAGGGCTTTTTTTCCCCCTAGATACAGATGTATAAATCAATGAAAATATATAAGTATGTATATATTTACTGAGAAGAATTATATAATGCATTACATCAGTAGGTGGAGGTAAAGAAAATTATTTTCTGTGTAAGACTATAAATGTATTGGGCAAATTTTCCCAGCTGAGAAAGTTTCTTCTGTGTTTTTTCACCATTGTGTCATTCTTCTCAGAGAAAAACTGCCACAAATTCTAACATACTTTGGATTCAACACTACTTGGTAATGAATATATGATTTTACAAAAGGCCTGTGAAACAAACAAAATCTTAGTTCATATTTTTCTATTTTAGTAGTTTTCCAATAGCTATCCTGGGTCACATAGGTATTCATGAAACATCTGTCTTTACTTGATGGCAAAGTAAGTTAATAATATGTGCATTAGTCTGAGCTGTACCAAAGTTGAGATGTGTGCAAGTTTGTACGTGCTTCCCATTAAAAAGGGAAAAACAGGTTTACAATAGATGTCTTCTATTTAGCTTACCTATTTTTATTCTGCATGTATTTCATTATTATTAGTAACAGCTTTTTATCAGTGTTACCACAGAAATGGAGAATGCTAATTCCTAGAATCATGCCAAAACTAATTTCCTATCCTGTTAACTTGGTTGCTCTATTGCAAACAACGCTTTCTAGATAGCTGTGAATAATTCAGAGCAGCTACATTATTTGTCCAGTTTATTTTTGTGCGGAATATCTTTGCATTTGAGCAACATGTTTCCCACACTGTTTTGGAAATTACTCTTATGAAAATATGCTGAATTTCAAAGGTGAAACCATCGATGAATTTCCTGGTGGGGGGGGGAGGGGGAGGGTTGGGAAGAAGCTGTCAAAAATCCATAAACTTAAGGAAAAGGAAGGAAAGGTGATGAAATTTATCTTTGGTTACTAGAGTAGTTCTTTTCTCTTTGAAAGCCATTTTGTACTAATTCATAAGCTGTGTTTCTTCAAACTGGAACATATATGTTTTAATGGAACTCACAGATTCTTAAGCATAAAGCATGTACTGAGATGCCTTTTGAATGTTTCCACTGGGAGCTTAGACTGTCACCAGAACTTAAGGTGCTGCAGCTGTATCAGCTACAGCCGTCTAGAACCTACCTGAGTAATTTAATATTTAACCTGAGTCATTTACAATTTATTTAATTTTGAAATACTAATTAAATGAGGGTGGGGAGGGAGGGAAGAAGAGGTTCTAGAACCATCTAATAACTCCATTTGTAATGCAGCAATGTGTTAGAAAATTAACTCTCAAAATAACATCTCAGTAATCCATAATTAATATAGTTAGAGCACTCCACTGTCAATCTTAAAAGTTTGGAAATAATAATTTCAAAATACTCCTACTATAACAACTGAATCCAGTTTAAAAATCAACATATTTGTTCTGCTTATTATCATCAGCTACTGCAAACTGCAAATGTCCTAGAATCAAAACTTACCAGTAATTTTGTTAATGTAGCAGAAGGTGGAAAAGAATACAGTGTGTTCTTGCACAGTAATATTGACTTTGTCGTGCTGACAACCCTGTTCATGCTTCATGGTACTGTATAATTGGAAAGTGACAAACAAAACAGAGACATGCAGCATCTTTAACATACTACAGTTTTTTTACATAGCCATCCTCTTGATTATTTTTTCCCCAACACATATATTATGGCCATGAATGGAAGAAAGGAAGACCTAAGTGTAGGATCCTGAATTCTGGCACTGTGAATAAGAGGATTGTTTTTATAGTATACATAACACTTGGTGATTCCTCTAGTCTGTATTTACAGATTTGCTTGCCAATTTTATATAATTGTCTATATAATTTTCTATAGTGTTCTTACAAACTGTTTAACTCAGAAGTGGTATCTCTAGCCTTTGGATAGCACTTTTGTTTTCTTGTAAACAGAAACAGCACCTTGGAGCTGAGTGTTAGCATAATTTATGTAATAAATAACTGACTCGGCTCTAAAAAGGAACTTCACAACTGACAAGTTTCTCTAAGAGATAATGAAATTTTGCATTTTCACATAATGATGTATAACTCCGTTTGTAACAGCACCATCTGGAGACACAACAGTGTTACAGTCGCTAAAGCTGCTCCCACACGTTTGAGCACACAGTGGGCATTCTGCTTTACCCACCTCTGGGTCTGTAGTGGTTGGGCATGGTTATGTCCAGGTATTTGCACAGAGATTGTGTCCAAAACTATTCCTAATGTCATTAATCAGTTCTGTCTCAGAACTGCTTACCTCAGTGTATTAGCCTTTTTTCAAACCATCCACCCTAGGAAACTTTCTGCAGTAGCAGTTTATCTTTAGACATTACAACTTGGAGTTTTCACATTCTTTCAAGTCTTTCAAACCATTTTTTTGTCTTGCAAAACTAGCAATGGTTCCTTCTGTCAGCCTTGGTACCAGTACTGCTGACCCTTCTCCCACTGCACACAGGAAGATATCACGTAAGTCTGGAGTGACTGCAGCCAGCCATCTGTATGCCATCATTCAGCTGTGATAAGCAAGTAATGCTTCTATAGTTAGGATTTTTCAGCTGTGTTTTCTCTTTCCACGTGAAAAGCTTTTGATCAAGAATGCCGGTTCAAAAAAAAAAAAAAAAAAACAGTCACTGTTTAGTACATGTATTATTATTATTAAATCTTCATCTTTTCGGTCTCTTCATATATCCTTCTTTAAATTAAAGAATAGTCAACTCAACCCAAAGTTTTAAATCAAAGCAAAATTATTGTTGCTTGTAAAACAGCAGTAATATAATTTCAATATATATTACTGTTTTTCATGTCCTTGCTATGATTACACTATTCAGAAAATACTTAGAAAAATGCATATTAGTGCATATCAATAATGAAAGATTGAATTTGGGTGTCTTTATAGTACTGCTGATAAAATTCTCACTTGCCAGAACAGAGTGTTCTGTAGTAACAGCACTGTTAAGCAAAAGCAAGTTTGCACGTGGTGCAGCTTTAAGCAGAAATCTGTTTTCGCCTGGCAGGCTCTGTAACATCTGTGAAAGATAAAGGCAGAAAGGTGGAAGATTTAGCACCCTTTGCCATGTTTGTCCATGCAGTGATAGCTGGTGTCTGATGCTTGTCTTTGAACTCTGTTTCTAAGAAGAATGGGGTGGGCTAAAGGTCTCTGTATCCCTGACTCTTTGATTAATCTCATTTCACTGTGCCCTGTCTATGTGTCAATGTCAGATAGCCACTGTCTGCTGCAGGCAGCCCCATCTTCAGGTTTTTCACTCCTGTGCAATTTGCAGCAAGTGCCCCTGGTTGTCCTTCCTCACTTGATGCACATTTGGTGTTATTTTTCTCTCCTGCAGAGCAGCATATTCCCTTACTTAACTGACCTCCCACCAGGCTCTGAGAAGAGCACAATCTGGCTGGTGCCCACAGTTCTGTTTTCGCAGAATAAAACACGACAAGGGCTCTGCTGGCTGAATTCACCCACACTCCTCCAGGAAATGGTTGGAACATGAGCCAGGGGGCTCTCTAAAGCGATGATCGATTCTGGTGCACCTAAGGAGGGGGAAAGTGCTAATGGCTTTGTCTTCAGAAATGGACTGTGGAGATTAGGACACCTCAGAGTTGTATTTTATCTGCACTGATGACAATTTTTAATCTCTATCTTTAGTGCTGCTGGTGAAGTGCTATCCTCTTGAAAGAGTGTGCACTTACAGAAATAATCACACTTTCCCTTCCCCTCTGTCAGCTATTAATAGTGGTAAATTTTAATTGCATATGTAAATAAAAACACTGTGTACTCATTAGTTTAAATATGTTTTTCATTAGGCAAATGAAATGTTCCTTGTATAGGGTTCAAAGCTAAAGGGAGAATGTTAATAACATTAAGCAGTTTGGGAAGTATAGTGACTTGAATTTTTAAATTTATTTTTTGGGATAAAAATAAAACATGTTTTAAGGGATTATTATGGGCAGATTTTGCAGTAAAAGCACCATTTTTCTGGAAATGGAAAAACAAAGTTAAGTGACAGAAGTATGAGTATGGTGTCAAGGCCAATGCATTTAAAAGTTCTACTGAAAGGGAGGTAGTATATAAACTTGTATTGCTATTTATAGCATTGGCTATTTTGGAGATGGTAACTGCAAGGTGGGTAGCATTTTTCAATTTCTATTTAGAAAAATCTTGACATGTCTCACATTTTGCTAACTTGAAACATATTGGTTCCAAATTACATCACTTCTTCATCGTTAATTTTCAAACCGTTGGAACTCAACACTCGAAATACACTTTTTACTATTTTTAGGGGCTATGTAATTATAGTCAAGAAGATACAATTTTTCAGTTCAGTAATCCATACTTTTAAGCTTGGCATGTACTTATCTGCCTACGAGGTCATAATTTGTTTCCATTCTATCAACAAAATACACAGAATTTCATAACCAATTTACTTGTAAACTGTCTTTTTCATCTCCTTCCACTGCTCTACTCACTGTGAAATGAGAGAAATCTTATCACAGAAACATTTAGCAAATTAGTATAATTTGACACAAAAGCCCGGCCTCTTAACACTTCAGTTGCAGAGAAAAGATGCTCAGTGGGTGTGACTTTCTAAAGTTACTATGGCCCAGAATGGTTGAACCATCTCTGTTTTGGCATTGGAAAAGTAATTTGTCATTATAAAGTAGATATATATCATAATTGCCAAACATGTGTTTCCTAATCAATATGAGAATATAACATATCACTCCAAATTCTAGAGCACCAAATACATTTTCTGCTCAATTGCTATAGTAAGAGAGCCAAGATAAAACCCATTTTTATTTTATAAAGATAAGCTTGAATGTCCTTGTCTCACCTATGCTTCCTCAGTTCAAATTCTATCAAACTTTTATATTGGAGCACAGTAAAATATTTATATGCAAGATGTAGTGAAAGAAATGCAAGGCCTGGCTAGAGGGCAGTCTCTCAGAATTAACAGAGCCAAAACTTAAGCAGGCAGTCTAAAAAGATTCAGCCTTCTAGACTCTTCCTTTGCCAAACTAAATTGTAGCTAACAGGATCCATTGCCAAGAGAATAAAGGCAACAGATTCCATTTTGTATGAAGAGCTATTGCACCTGACATGGTCAAAAACACATTAATAGATATTAAGACCAAAAGGGTCTTAATAAAAGGGTCTATGAAATTGGACTTTCTGCAAAAGAGAAACCAGAGGGTTTCACCTGACAGTGATCTGAATAGATTCATGAATTCTGACTAAGTTGGAGCAGTTTTGAGGATGATATTCAACTTGGCTATGGCTGAAAAGTCAAGAATTAAATATTCTCCTTTGTGTCTTCTTGCAGAAAATGTTTATATAGTCTCATATTTTAAAACCAGTGTTCTGTGTTTGACTTTTCACTTGTTTGGACCAATCTTCTAGTCATTGTGTCATGTTTCATTTTATTCTACAGGTGGCTCATCTGAGGAGAAAGGGGCAATAATATTGGGGGAGAAAAGATATAGCTTGGGTCAGACAAGACAGTTAAAGTTCTTTAAGGGATTAGAGAAGTCTGGGATTTAATACATGATATTATATAATATATAATAGGTCATGATCTCACTTCTGCCTTCCATGTCCTCAAAATTCTAATTCTTTATGTTTTAGTCTACTATATTAAAGCCAAAAGGCAATGTAATGCAAAAATAATGTTCATTGCATATTCATGCTTATATACACTACAGGCAATATACCTAAGTACTGGGTCAGTCTGGAGCCATGTCCTAATGAATCTGTGGTCTCATTTCCAAACCATTTGTGCATAAGAGCCCCACATGCCCATTGTTTACAGGTTAAGGTGAATTAGAAACCAAGCACACCCTGACTTTAAATGTTGTCTCTACTATTCAGAACACAAGATCTCATTCATCAATGCAGCATTTCTCCAAGGTTGTGAGTATTCACAGAAAGTGGTTAACTTTTACAAATTATTCTACCAATTCTCCATTCTCCAGATGATTCCTTTCATTCTCACCCATCACCAGAAACTTTAGTGATTTCTCATGAGGTTCCCCTCCTTCTTGTCACTGAATTTCTCTAGGTAGGAAAAAATGTACTTCAAAGATGCATTAAATATTGTACATAGATATCTTTACACACTGACACAACTCACTATAGCATTTAACAGCTCCTTCTTCAAGTTCCTCAAGAAGCTTCTGGTAGAGATGAGAAATTTGAGGCTACGTAACACTTTAGTCTGTAGTAAGCTCTCAAATATTTAAATTGCAGATACATCTAGACTGAGTGTTTTTAATGGTAAAAATATAACGATATGTAGGTAGATGAGGAAATAAAATTTCTGTATAACTCATCTAAAACTAGCTTATCACATTTTTATCCACATTCAAATGTCTTATCTGAAACTTGGCTCAGCAGGAAATTGTAACATGTTAAGAGCCAATTAACATTATCTCACTCCCCTTTTTTTGCCTTCAATTTCTCTGCCTTATGGGAGCTACTTCCAGTTCTGTTCTTACTCAGAGTGAAATTGATTGATTTCTGGCATAGTTCTGATTTGCTGATACCTCAAGTACTACTGGAACCTCTGAATTTAGATGAAATATGAACCTCTCCACAAGGCAAAACCCATTCATCAGTGTGCCATAAGAATCCTTGATGGCTACTTCTTTGTCCAGTCTGAATTACTTTATGCAAACCATGAAACTTTCTAAACCAAAATGTGCTGGATGGTCCATTTTGTACAGTGTACAACATCAACGGGAATATGATTTTTGAAGTACAGTCAGCTTGCCAAAATCAAATTTAAAATGAGGAAATTGGAGTGCTTTATAATAGGAAGAGTTAGAAACATAATTGCAAGTCATAGTTGACACTAAGCAATACAAATAGGAGGAGTGAGAGAGGTCTGTGATCCATGCATTTGCATACTAAGATAACTATCATGTATTAGAAAAAAGAAGCAACTATCAACTATGATACCTTGAACAGTGGAACTTTACCTGACTTCTTCCAATGGCAACTGTAACATCCTTGAAAGGCAACACAGGAAAGGAGTGCCCATAAAGGAATTTTTAAATAAGCAATGCAAAATGTTAACTCTACATGATTTTTTGAAATTCCTATTTCAGCAGAAACAACAGCAACCCTCTACTCCAGATTTTGTTTTATCTTTTCCAAGATTCTCAATTACAAACCAAGCGTCTCATGACTATGATGAGCTGAAAAGCTGCTCCTTTGCCATTTCTTCTTCAACTGACTATCTGTCATGCAGTTGCTAATATAATAGATATATTTCAAGTTATGAAGGATCATTCACCAATGTAGAGAGATGTAGAGGTAGAAAAGGAAAAGAAATAAAATTCGTCTTCATGTTCACTTAATGCAGTCCAAGACAAGCAATTAAAGATACAATATGATTTAGGATCTCATTGGTATTATATAATTTAAAACCGTATCTTGCCACTATATTTGTTCTACTGACTTGTATCACCTTTTGCTTACTATTTATCTACATTTAAATACCCCATAGTAGCAACAGTTGCAATTCAAGTCCCAATATACTCGATTGATGCATTGTGAAGCAGTTATTTACCATCTATGTGTACCTAAAAAGCATGAAAATTAAAACACTGAACTAACTTCAGATTGGTAGAATTCACTGGGGAGTTTAATCATAAAAAATATAAAAATCCATAACATCCATCATAGATCAATTTTCACTGTCTTCCTTGAGCTCCTCCCCTGATAGTAAGATAGTGGGGTTTACCATGCAAAGCACTGTGGAAGACAGGATTCCCCAAAGAGATAAGCAATATCTTTTTAAGATTAATATCTGTAACGTTTTGGGAGATACCGTTGCCTTGGAGGAAGGCTATCGTTAGGAACATAAATCATGTCCTTCCAGGTGAGTCTGGCAATCTATCCAGCCCAGTATATACATAGTCACTAGGGATGTGAATATAAATCTATGTATGTGAAAATATGAACAAGAAATTACCAAGCACATTGTGTAAGATGCACAGCAATCCACTGTCAGTGTCTCAAGATTATTTGAACCCCGTCTGGGATGAGCTCAGGTGTGTGTAAGCCTTGTTTCAAAGCACGTGGAAGACAGCTTGCAGATTTGAGAAGTGTCCTTCTGAGTCTGTGCCCAAAGATTTTCATGAATCATGAATGTGTCTATTCCTGCTGCAATACTTCATTTTCTAAATAAGTTGCAAAATCACATAAAAGAGAAACTTGCCAGCAAGGCTCATATATATTGGCCATTCATAATTAAACTTACAGAGCAGAAAAATCATTGCAGTCTAGATACCAGACATCCACTGATGGATAGGGAGCATGGAGATAATGTAATAATGCCCTATGAGCTATTTCTTCAGCTCATTTTAAGGGCAGAAGCACACTAGAATTATGTCATGAATATATCCATAGAATAAAACCTCTCTACTTACAGAACCATTCATGTAGGTGCTATAAGCTTACCACATTAAATAGTCAAGAGGTACTTCTACAAACACAAAATTTAACAGCAAGCCTGGAGGGGAGGGGAAGGCAGTGGGGTGGAGGGTGGACGGGTAGGACTCTGCTTCTCTTCACGCTTTCTTGAAGAGGCTTCTTGCATTTTGCTAATTTTCTAACTTTAGCTTTTCTAAACCTAGCTGAAATACTTCAGAACTTGTTTCTGAGCCTACAGAATAAGAAAGCAGCATGAGCTTTTATACTATCAATGGTATTTTATGACATCATCTACATTGAATTACTTAAAGTTTTTAGGTAGCCTCTGTTGTTAATACTCTGAAATCTGATAAACAGGAGTTTTGAACAAACACTTTTACAAGCTAATGCACAACAAACTTGTCCTCAATCCCTCTTCATTAAGCAGAGTGAATAATTGTTGTTCTATGGATGTATTGACTGTTGTTCAATAACAATGTCTAGAGAATTACTGTCATCCAAAACTGTACCATTTCCTTTTCTAAATTTCTCACTAGGTGCATTCTATTGTAAAACCTTTATAATGGATATTGCTTCCTTGCCTGGCTGTATGCTTAATTCTTACCAAACCCCCAAAGTTAGAATTTTAAAAGCCCGCTACCATCTTAATGAAACATGACCCTAGTGTAGATGCCTGTAGAGGTTAGCCTGACCAGCCTTTTCTTTCTTTCCTCTAAATCACTAGAGATGGTAAGACAAAGTGGCTGTAATGGCATGTAGTGACACATAATTAAACTATTTTTTAAAAAATAATTTATTAAGAGAATATAATTGATTGTTAAATTATTGGTAAAAGATGCCACCAAATACTAGACCATAGATCCAACACAAAGGACAGCTGAAGTCCATTTGCTGAAGGTCAGAGATTCAGCTGGAAGTGCAAATAAGTGAATTAGAGGTAAAATCTTAGTAAGTCCAAACATGTTGAGACCAGGGAAACTATGTTTTGACCTTACTTAAAAGAATGAGATTCCTCAATGAATGTTGGCCAGAGGAAATTTGTTCAATAAAAAGCAAGGTGAAATATCTAAGAAAGAAGAAAAATGTAAGCCATTTTAATGGCTAAAAGGTTATACTGGGAGATTTCTAAGGTGAAGTTAATCTGTGTTTCTATTTAAAAGATAAAATCTAATATTAGTATAAGGAAGAACTGATCAGTGATTAGTGTATTGAAGGGTACAGAGTGTATGTATAATTTTTCTTTCTCTCAAAACATTTTGAGGTTTAGAAAAATCCTGCATAGTACAGACTTGGGGATATATTTCAGTTTAAGACTTTCTATTTTTGAGTTTTTAGCAATTACTTGTCCAATAAAGCTATCTGCAGTTCCTGTAGCAATGTCCAGTTTGAGAATTTAACCCCCCTTAATGTATCCATGTAGCAGTGACAGGGCTCAGGACTCTACCTGCCCTGGTGTAAGTTTTTTTCCAGTTTTCAGGGCTGTCTCAGACTTTGGAATAAGAGGTCTCTTTATAAAAAACACGGAATTTATGAGAGACACCTTTGAAAGTGTGCTGCTCTGTTCCTGTGATTGAGACAGAACATACAGAAAGGTAAATACATGCTTAACTCGTTGTACATGACGAAGTCAGGCAAAGGTTTTGGGGGATTTGCTTACCTTCACTGGGCTTTATTTGTCTTTCCCTATCCCTTTCTCTTTAAAGCGCCATCCAGTCCCCTCTTAAAAGTTCATCAAATTTAGTGGAAAAGTATTTTCA
Source organism: Serilophus lunatus (assembly GCA_013399895.1). Taxonomy (NCBI): domain Eukaryota; kingdom Metazoa; phylum Chordata; class Aves; order Passeriformes; family Eurylaimidae; genus Serilophus; species Serilophus lunatus. Next base: position 869,836 of record VXBA01003763.1, on the reverse strand, counting down.
ATTAGATCAATTCATACAGGTGGAAAAACAAACAGGATTTTGGGCTCAGCCCCACTTGTTGATCTCTTTTATTTTCTGAATATCCTTCAACCGTGCCACTGTTGAAGGAAAAACATAACACTGGATACAGGAAGAGATTTTTCTACTTTATCAAATACTTTTTGTCCATATCCCCTACATTGTCAAATCAGGAAATAAAACCAAGCTTCATGAAATAGGAGAACTTGCAAAGCACCTTTGGCAACCTAGTAGCAATACACAGGTTTATATATATATATATGTAGAGAAAATATGAACTGTTATAACTAGTAAATATCAATAGAGCTCTAATTAAAAGAGAAAAAAAGGGAAAATATCATAATGTAAAGAAATAAATTTTTTTGTAATAATTAACTATGGACATTAGTGAAGTAAAAAGAGTATAACGTATTATTAAATATACAAATTGTGGAAAAAAATAAAGTTGCTCTCAACTATCTGGTGATAAAAAATGTATCATCCTTCTGAAAATCTTCATAAAGGTATTTGCATATCTCTATTTTTTCTTTAGGAAATAGAGCTTGAAATTTATTGAAAAACTAATTTTAATACAAATGTGCATAAGGTGGATGTAGATTTAACAGTGGGCCTGAGCCTCTGAGGAGAAGTATAATCATGACAACTATAAACCTTGTCATATTCTAGTACATTCTTTTTTTCTTGCATTATGCCTAATTTTTATACTGGATGTAAATTTATTTTATTGGTCCATGAAGAGTAGAGGACACATCTAAACCAAATGTTTAATGTGATTCAATAAAACAAAACAATCATGTCTGTCTTATGAGAAAGATCACACACTTTACAAGAGACATCATGAGACTTATAGACTCTGTGTGATTGTGATACAAATACTGAACCCCCCAAGTTATACCACTCATCACAAAATGAGATACCATTAAAACCATAAAAAAAATCAGCCAGCTTTATATGTTATAATGAACATTAACAGTGTTAGTATGAGGTTTGGGTAATAAGAAGTAAATTAACAGCCCAGTCTAGAAAATATTGCAAGGCTTTAGTAATTATTTAATATTATTTGGGAATTTGAGAACTGCAGGAGTAAGGGGAGCAGGAGGGAATGAAAAAAAGAAAGAGAAAATCCATACTTCACTGATTGTAACCACCATTTTTGTCAACCAGTCATTCATTTACCCCATCTGCCATGTCTAAAAACCATAGATGCTTTCTAAAGGAAAGTACCTCTGCATTTGTCTAAAACTGAGTATTTTCATTGAAGATACAAACTAGGATTTTGCTGAGCATTTTGCCTTTCAGCACCAGGCTCCAGCCTTAGGACACCTTAACAGTTGTTTCCTTTTGTAACTGACTCCAGCTACTTTTGAAAGCAGGTTTCTTTTTCTGCTCACTGTAGAAAAACCTCAGCACATTTCTGCAAGAAATCAAAGATATAGCTTTTTCTCCTTACATTCAGAGTGTAATTCCTAGATTTTTAAGATGTCTCCTCTCTAGACAGAAGCAGCGAATGTACAAAATCGTTTCATTCCCAGACATACACCTAAGGTTTACAGTCCTTTTCTCTCTTTCTCTTCTATTTCTCTACCACTCATATTACCCAAGAAACAGAGATGTATGCCAGGCAGACATTATAACTATCTTTGCTAACATCTGTTACGGGCCAATTTCACTGCTATTGCTACTTCCTTTCTTATTCTGTATGTATGAGCTGGTATTAACATCTGCAAGGAAAGTAAATGCATGAATCAATGTGTCTGAACTAAACAGGGCTGAACAAATGAAGCATATTTATGGAAAAGCGTGTGTTATGTCAGTACATGCAGGTAGTGTGCTTAGCATCACACGCAGTGAGGGACACGGTGTGGGGGCCACATCCAGCCTGACTGAGAAAGGCAGACCGGCCAGAGGAAGAGTCACGGAGACAGATCCTTCCTGAGAGCTATAGCAGCCTCCCCTGAAAATATGGAGCAGGACAGACTCTTGGGCTGTGATGCTTGTCTGCTCTAGTGGTGCACAGGTCTCAGAGGAAAAGATTGGCAAACAGCCATCCCGTTGAGCTAGAGGCCCACATGAGCAAAGCAGGAGGGAGGAGACAGAAGACAGAGCATCAGAAGGCATCAGGAAGCAGGACCAAAAGACTTAAAGATGTGGTGGCTGCTCACAAGAAAAATTCCCAGGTTAAGAAGTTGCTTCCAAAGTGCGATATTTCCAGAAAATGCGGCATGTCCATCCTGACCCACAAGGATCATTGAGTCAAACCTTCATCCCTGCACAGGACCATACCCAAAAATCACACCATGTGCCCAAGAGTATCGTCCAAACACTGCATGTTGTAGCTGCCTTTCTAGTTGTTCCTATTTGATTTCAAGCAGCCTTTGCAGAAGTTGCCTACAGAAGTGGTGTTTGTCCCATTACTGATGACAGTGGGTGGGCAGTCACTCACCTGCTGGGTGACATGTGGTCAGTTTTTCAGAGCTGCTTCCAGCTCCACATTTGCTAGAGCATGACTGCAGCTGCTGAGGAGACAGCACTTTTACTCTCTAGCTTTCCCAGCCCAGTTCAACCCCTTGACAATAAGGCAGCCCACTTCTAGTCAAGTGACTAATGGCCACAGCCAGTGCTGCATCAACACTGTTCCCGGCCCCGGTAACTCTCTCTTCTTCACTCATCCATCTTGCCTGCAATGCAATTCAGGTGTTTCAGTCAGCCACCTCCAACTATCCTGTCCTAAAGGAAGGCATGATCTATTAGAAGAATTTTAGCAAAACATAAAAAAAAGATAGAAACCAGTAGCTGATTTGTAAGAGAGAAGGTTAGTGTGGCTGGAATGTGTGCAGGTGATAGATACTACATTTTATACTCTTCAAATTTGCACCTTTCATGATAAGAGTATATAACTGCAGCTGAAAGCTTTACTTGTTCTGCCATGCCATGTCCTGTGCTGAGTGCAAACAGTGTACGGCCCAGGAACCGGTCCCCGTTCATGCTATATAATGGTCTGGAAAATGGTGTTGCTTGTATTGTGCTTTATGTGAACAGCAATAGGCATTTTTGCAGAGAAGAAGATGTACGAGAAGCTCTCCAAGGTCAATATAACAGTCTAAATAGCCAGGTGCTATTTCTCTGTGAATTATAAGGTTGAGCAGCCGAACATCTCTTAGTCATGTAAATGATGAAAATTCTGAGAATTGCAGTGCAGACAAGAAATCTACAGCTGCTGAATTATTTTCTGTTTCAAAAATGACCATACCTTACTCTCGTTCCAGACTTTATTTGCATTGAATGATTGTGTTTCTTCCTGTCAGATATAGGGATGGAGCTAACATCTTTGCTTGAGCATATTTTTCTTTTATTATCAAAAAAGGCATTCAGCAAACTTGCAGAGATTCTTTTCGGACTTGGGGAAATAATACAAAAGAAGTATTGAGCTATTCCTCTTAAGCTATTTGCAGTTAAAATGATTACTAAACCCCAGGACAGGTTTAAGGGTAATCCAGATGAATATTGTTTTCATCAAAGCAATAGTAAAGTCATCTGCTTTTTTCCTGTTGCCTTAGGACTGACATTAGAAAAGGCATACTAAGTGAAATTGTGAATTATTTTGCTCCACTTACTTTAAAGTTCAATTTTTATCAGTTACTGCTTGTAGTTATCTGACATAAGAAACACTACTTCCTCTTTGAAGAGTGACACAGATAGGTGTTGTTTTCCTACTTTCATTTGGGAAGTTAGAAACATAGAGTTTTTATTGTAAAAAACCCCAAAACTAAACAACACCAAAACAAACAAAAAACCACCCAAACAAACAAAACCCCACAAGACTAAAATGCACCCCTTTTTGTGGAACAATAAATATATAAGGCCTATGCACAAAACAAACGGGAGTGCCTGGGAATATGTATGACCAAAATCATATGATGCAGAATAGATAATGAGAATAGCAGTAGGTGTTAGTGCTACAGACTTCAGTCTCATCTAAGAAATGCTGGTAAATGCTTGTCTTTTGTGGCTATTTCTGGCCATTACTATCTGTGGAATTGAACAGTCCAGGTGCTAACTCTGATCCCAGAAGCCCTTAGAAGCTGAAAGAAAACTGGCAACTGCTACAAAACAGGAGTGAGATGCCTAAAACTCCTTCTTAAAGCCAATGGATGCTACTGTAAATTTGAAAGTAGAAGTAGCACAAGAAGAAATTTTGAGATTTGAGACATCCACCCTGAGGGTCCTTCAGAGTCAAGTTAAGCTCTGGAGATACCACAGTTATTTGGGCACCCCAATAATTCCTTTGGTAAGCAGAACAAGAAGCCACATTAGTCAGAGGGGTGTTGTTTGCTCCTTATGAGGTCCCAATATACTCTTTGGAAATCAGACCATGACCAGGAGAGGTAACTTAGAAAATCCAAGCACTTGCAGCTATGACTGACTCTGAGAAAACAATCCATGAAAGTAATTGAAAAGATAAGCAGAAAAAAGAACATGCATGGAGCATACGAAATAGCACCAGCACACAGAGGTTGTACACACAGGCTGATGAGGGGATTTTCCATGGCATGTTTTCCTACCGTCTGCCCTCAGCAAGACCTGAAGTCTTTAAAGGAAACAAAACACTAGTATGGTCCTCTCAGAGATTTTCAGTCCAGAAATGACCTCCACATACCAAATTATATGAGGCTTTTACAGCTCAGGTTTACCCATCTGTGGATTAATGTTAGTTGGTGGGAAAAACACCTGGAATGGGTGTCTGGGCACAACTTAAGCCTTGACAATATGGTGATTATTTTTAATTACATCAAAAGCATTATCACTTCAGAAACAGCTTCATCAAAGATAAAGTCAAATGACAATAAAGTAATAAAGGAAAAGATAATGGACATTATTTCATAAAACAATTTATATTATCCGGATTGTTCATGGGACAAAGTGAGTGGAAAATGCACCTGAATTAGAATAATTAGGCTTAATAGGCCCTTTGCTTTGGCATAAATAATTATTTAATTCGCAGGTCAAAATCAATCTCTTTTTGGCTTCCTCTGATAATTTTTTTTAATAGGATGTTAGAGGATAGTAGTGGAAACAAACAGCACTGCATCTGGACAAGGTTCATATAAAATCAATCATTAAAGGTAATTCTACTCTGTTTGCTGTTTCTTCAGTTTGATCACCCTTACTGCTTCCCTACAGAAACAGCATCTCTATTTTTTCTACGTTTTTCTGTTAACCTTCCTCACTCTTACATGGCTTCTTGCAGTGATGCTGTCAACAAGATGATGGCCAATCCCAATTAGAAATTCAATCAATATTCACATAATGAGGGTTCCAGCAAAACCATGTCATTTAGTTCAAAGACATGGATCTATTACTGTAGCTATTCAGGACTCAAGTAATTTAGGGCACCTCAGTGAAAAAAGATAAAGCTGAAAGGCTTAGAGGTAGTTAATTGTTACTATGGCAACTTCCTAAATAAGCTTTAGATTCTAGTCATTTTTCAGTTTATTTGGAGGCAGAACAGAATCATTAAAGATGAAACTTATTTAGAGCTCAGAACAGTTCTGGGATCTTACAGTTTCCTGCTGTCCCTTATACAGTTACTTAAAGTTTGTCCATCTCAACACTGAGCTGTGTAAAAGAGCAACATGCAGCCTGCATAGCCCAAGGAAAGACAACATGCAATACAACAACGATCTAATTTTAATAACTTTGGCAATTGTATATTTTGACAATTTTATATTGCAGTAGAACTCTTTTAAAAGTATTATGAGGGAAAGAAGTGGTCCTCAGTAAAGAATGCTCTCACCTGTCCCTAAAATGAGGCCATTAAGATCTCATTTTCAGCAACAGGCTTGGATGGTGACTGCATCTTTGTCACCTAGCAATATAGAGTGCTGTCCCCGGGAGTTCTTCCTTACACAGCACCCCCATGTGTAGAAGAGTGCGGATACACTTTAGCCTGGTCCTTAGCCAGTGCAAATCTGATAATTAGGAGACAGGAGAAATGTTGTCATATCAAAATCTTGCCATTGCTGACTGTATTCATTTGTGTTCTTAAGGTGAATGAATATATTTGGACTCTGTGGGGCTACATCACTGGGTAGATTTTAAAGACCCTCACTTCTACAGGCAGTAACAGACAGCAAAGAGGGGAGACAAAAGAATTGGATTATTAATTAGTTAAAAAATAATGCATATTAATTAGGTCAACATCCACATCAGCCTAAACCTTTTGCATTTTCTCAGCAGCCATAACTTCCTTCCTTAGCCACTCCATAGTACGTGATAAATCAGCAGAGGTCATGAAATAAAATCGTGTCTCAGTAGGAGACACTCCCTGGCTTCTAACAGAAGTAAATTCATACCTCAGACCGATTTTCACTCTTCTGTAGGCTGGAAATCTCTGAAGTCACTGAGTCATAACTGTAAAGTTGTTAAGTAATGATGCCATAGGTGTGAAGATACTTAGAACATACCCCTAGAGGTGAAGGTGTAAGCAGCGTAGACTAAAGTAACGAGTTCTTCTCAAAAAAAAAAAAAAAGAAAAAAGAAAAAGCAGGACAAGTTACTTAGCTGTGAGCTCAGTGCTCCAAGAGTGAACAGCAGCTGGTATGTAGGCATCTTTGAATCACCCTCAAGGAGCTTTACTGTGCAGGGTAGCTTTCACTTAAAAGGAAGTAAACAAGAACTAGAAGACTGATAGACTGTTTTGTGCGTGGCCAGGGGTCAGTATGACGTTACCATAAAACAACCCCCTTCCCTACAATCTACAAGCTTGTGTGCACTTCTGTCTCAGGTTAATGGTCCTGGATACGGGGAGTCACCCAGCCTGGGACACACCTGGCTGTGTTTGACAGCCTCTAGACTTTCTCCATAGTCAGTGTAGTGCAAACAGGCTCTGCCAGACCATGGTCCATTCTCTCTCAGGGATTGAACTACAAGAGGGACCAGGGACTTAACCTGTTTCTCTTCCCAGATCTTGAATTATGAAATAGAGGTGTTGAAAGAGTGTCTTTTCATTCTTTTTTTCTAAATTAAATTAATCTGTTTGTTAAAAAACCTCTTTGTTTTGAAATATAAGTTGAACATTAAAGCTTCACTATATAAACTCATCTTAAAGGACGTAAGTTCAAATTCAGACTGGTTCAAGGATGCTTCATCAGACTTAATTCTGCTGGCCTTTCTCCCTTTTTGCTCTTAGATAACTCCTTCAGACTGTGATGTACTTTTGTTTATTTGTTAGTTTGTTTCTGATTTAGAACAATAAAAATGCTCTTTCAAATTTCACATGATTAGAGAGAAATGTTCATCCAGCTGCAATAGATACTATTGCCCATTTGAAAAGGGAGAGGAATGTGTAGGAATTCTGCATTGCCTATTTATTGCCTGCACCACTTCTTTTCTACAGAAATCCAGTCTCCGGAGTTACAATTCAGGGAACTATAGCCAGGAGTAACTTGGCTTAATTATAAGACAAGAAAAAAAAACCTGCTGAGGAAAAAACAGAGAAGAATGTGGTCTGATCCTAAACAGCCTAAGCATTATATATTGTATTTTATTTTCTTCGCTGTTATACAACCAGAACACTCAGCTGTTTGCTGTGTTGCAAGGGAAGTATTTTCAAGGTTAGCACAGAAGTAATCAACCACTCAATGGTGGTATGAATATTCATATAAAGACACATTATGAGAAAGTAGATCGAGGCAAATATGCAATTTAAATATAGACTCCAGCAGGAAATGGGACATGAAACAGTAATTAAACAGTGAAAATTACATGTTATTTACATAGGTAAATACACTGCAGGGGTTATGCATGGGATCTTTTCTAGTAGCATTTGTTTGTTTGTGATTAAACCCTGATTTAAAAAAGAGAGGTTTTTAAAATATAAAAATGGGAAGAAAGGAACACTTTCTTTGAACTAGAAAGGATTGCCAATTTGGGCAGTAAGCCAGGTTTCATAGTTAACATGGATCAGAATAGGCCTGTAGTGCAGAAGTGGTGTCACTTCTCTAAGACATAGGTTTTCTCCACAGTCCTGCTTATGCAATTCATTCTTATTTCAGCTAATGAAAGCCTGTAGGTGCTGACAACAAATGCCTGAGCTCTTACTTCCCACTTTAGATGGAAATCATACCACACTACTGAATTTCTTGCAGGAAGAACAATTAGAAGGGGAAAAAAGTATTTATTTCCCTTCTCCAGGAAACACCTAGCTTTAGACTGTTTCCTGATATTCCTTTTGGAAACAGAAGTATGGCTCTAGCCTAGTTAGGTCAGCACTAGCATACTCTGAATCTCCACAACAATCATACCAAAGGCAGCAATAGGATCCTTAGTCCTATTCTGAACCACCCTCATCTTGCTGGATTTCTTCCCCATTTCTGCTCCTTCTTCCTTCTCCTTTAGCAAAGAGGAAGGTGAGAGAAAAGGCTTGCCTAATGTATCTCCTTTCTTCTCTTCAGCCAGAAGCATTCTTGCCTTACCATGACCAGCTGCTGTGAGCATGGAATTAGTTGATAATTTGGGATTCACAGAAAAAATTGATGGCAGGAAATTAATGAGGGGAAGAGAGAGGGAAATAGATGTCCTTCTTGAAAAGGCTCATTTATTCCTTAGTTTTTTGCCTCTGGGTTGCTTTTGCTTGGTAAAAAACAAAGTTCAGAGTATGTGACATGTATTTATTGCTGAATAGATGTACTGGATAGCTGGGACTACTATACTGCAGGGCCATGCAAATATTTTTGTGATTCTGAATGAGTCTCTGCCGAACAGGCAGTCATCAGTCAGGAAGGATCTGCTTCTATTCCTTGGCATAGGCTGATCTTTGCTATTGCAGACTTGCTTTCTTCCTAGTCTTTGCTTTTCTTTCCCTAGGATTTTACAGCTTTTCATGTTATTATTTTCCTCTTGAATCCCTGAGCTTTAAGTAACCCCATCTCAGCAAATACTGTTGAGTCTATTACTTTGCTTTTCTTAGTCTGCATGGCTTTAGCTCATGGGCCTTAACAGCATTTTTCTATAAAACTATCACGGTGGCAGTCGCGTTGTGTAAAACCAGGCTGGAGCTTGTTGGGACCTAAATTCTTCAGCCACAGAGTCGGAAGGGTTGTATCTTCAACCCAATTCACATTAGCTGCCGCAACGACATAAAGAACTGCCGAATAAAGCTCAAAGAAAAATTTGCAGATCAAGTGCATGACACTGAAGTGCAGTAATGTTTTCAAGGAATTCCTGTGTGTAGGCTCCTGAGCTGGTGCTTAGCAAATGCCCAGAATCCGGCCTGAGAAGGCACTGCCCTCCTGCAGCTTCTATGTCCCTTAATGTAGAGAAAGACAGATGTTTGACTGGGACTGGGTGGTTTCCTAATGGGCAAGTATAAAAACCTGATATTCTGGGCAAATTCAAAGCTGGTCAGTTCCATTCTATTTTTACAATTCACCTAAAATATGAGTTCTTGTCTGTTTTTTAAAATTTAATTAAGACTTCAGTTTAAAAATCACGATAATGCAACCTTTATCCTTGATTATCTTCCATTTCCAGTTTACTTATTATCAACAGACAAGTGATTATTTATATTAGGAAAATTCTTCCTATCTTTTATTCATGCTTTAATGCACAAATGCTCTGTGTGAGAGTGTGTATCTGTCCTCTGCAGAGGGCCTGTGGACATCTAAGGGTTTTCCACTTCTCTTTGTGGAAGTAGCAGCACACTGGCCCTTATTCTTTAAAGAAAGTTTATTACTTTTTGTGAAGCATCTTGAGACTTTGTGGACTAAAAGAGTGTGTAGAGATAAAGTTTATTTATTATTCATCACTTCAAATACATTTGTTCATACATTTTAAAGCTGGGAACAGTGTGTGATAAGAGACAGCTGCATAGCTAGGACTCTTCCTGCAAGCATGCAAATTATTTTTCAGATCTGAAAAGAGGGGCACAAGAAAACATCTTTTTTTCAGAGGTATCAGATGGGCCACTAAGAGCTATTACTTCTCCTCATAAAACTGTACTGCGAGATCCCAAAAATTAAGTAAATCTGCTGATAAAAATCACATTGTACCTAACAGAACAAGCATACAAAAAAGGATGTAAAAATGCTATAAAAATCACCTAGTCTCAGTTTTGAATCTTTTATATGAGGAAAGCATCCTGTAAACAGAACTACCATAAGTATCCTTTATCTCCGTGTGCCAAGCTTCTCCAAGTAAAATTGCTTAAGGCAGCAAGAGGCAATTCAGCTGGAGAAATAAAAGCAAAACCAGTCTTCTTGCAGAAACCAGACATTTTGTAAAACCAAATGGAGCAGAGACAAGAGTGGATGTCCGTGACTGAAACGACCATGACAAGACAATCTCATCGTATGTCAGATGGAAAAAATAACAAGACTTCTCTGTGGAAATCTGATTGAAACTCACTTATATGAGGCCTGTAGGCTTTCTCAGAAAACAGAAATTAAGATTGAAGTAACTCTTCTCCACCTGTTCAAATATGTTCTAATTCTCCATTTTTTCTCAGTAAGGAGACAGGGAGGATTAAACATTTGCCACTGCTTTCGTATACAGTTTGAAATTGCTGAATATTTCACAGGAAGAAATTTTTAGGAGGATAATTCCTCTAATTTGGGCTGAAATCATCTGAGCATCTGTGGCATTTCAGACTGAAAGGACAGAGTTACACAGAGCAAACCACATTTATTGCAGTCACTGCAGTCATTTTCAGAGACTATGACACAAAAGTATTTTATTCCACCTTATTGTTTGGCAGTTAAAAGGAGCCTCTGTGGAAGAGCAAAGCTAATTTCTCTTTTTCCTGCAAATACATTAGTAGTCAGTTCTAGTTAGGATGAATCCCAAAGGATTATTTTCCTCCCTTTTATACCGTGCAGGATGGGGAAATGTTACAATGGTCATTTGAAAGGGCTTATACTTCTATTACAGATAACTACAAATTTCAGGAATGGTTTGTCCCTGAAACCTGCAGGTGACTTTTTAAATTATAGGCATAAGACAAAAGAGATCCTGTTCTGTACCTTGCTGTGCCCAGTAGTGTACAGTACTTTTGTGGAGTCCATTTTCAATGAATGGCTTCTAGAGAGAACAAAACCTGAAATGGCATGATAAGAGAAAATTGCAACATTGCAAGTTCTTCTGAACTGAGGAACAGACAGTGTCATACACATTGTGTGTGGCTATGGAATGGTCCTCAAGTAACAGCAATAAATCCTTCTCAGAGTAAATAGGTATCAAATCAAATCTCCAGAGCCAACTAACAGAGTCAGTGGAAATTAACAATTTGTAAGTACCAGGCCACCAGTTTCACTTTCAAGCATCTGCATTGTTCTGGTTGCAGAGAGGGAGTTTCACTCAGCACCATGTCTGCATGGCCTTCTTGCTATTGTATACCACCCATAGCATTGCTGGAGAGTGGTTTCACGGGGAAGGAAAAGTGAGCACACCACAGGAAGGGCATCAATTTTTCTCCCTGTCTCCATCGGGAAGATTGTTTGGATCAGCCTTGCAGTTCCTGTCCTCTGCCACCACCTCCCATCCCCTTCCTACCCCTCTGAGATATGGCTGAAAAATAGCAAACGATGTGATGTGAAAAGAAGCAATGCAGGAAGCACTGCATGGAACCAAATGGCAGAGGCAACTCGAGCAGAAAGCAGCTGGGTGGAGCTAGGTGGAGAGGGTTGGAGCAGTCCAAAGCAGCAGCATCTCATGGAGTTGAATCAACAGTGCAGCAGTCCAGTAAAAAAACATGCAAAGCAAAGCATGGATGAGCTTTTGGGTTTTTTTTCATCACTGTTTTTCACTGTCTAGGGCTCAGGTACAGGCAGTTTGCTGTGGGGAATGACTGCTGTCTTGGCTTTGTCTGGGAAAACCACATGGCACTGGATGTGAGAATGGCCACCATGTTGTCTTTGTCCCAGGGTGCCACGTGGACATGGCCAGTGGGGCACATCCTCCATTGTGTGTTTATCCCTTTGGTCACATGGAACTAAATCAAGGAGGTGAACACCTTTCGAATGTAAAGCACCTTCTAGTTTTGTACACTTTTGTAATCAATATTGCTGCTGTCACTTTGTGTTTCTTACTCTATTTCTGTTTGCTTTCAGTAAATTATTATCTCAGCCCACAGTCTTTGCCTTTTTGTTGGAGGAGGTAGGTGAGAAATGGGAGTGGCTTATCTAAAGTTTAATTTCTGTCTGGTGTTAAAAAAACAAAACAAAAATACCTTTCAAAAAATATCCCCTTTAGCCCTTCCCTGACTCAAATCTCTTCTCTCTTTTCCTCTGTGTTAAAGCCTAAGATATTGTATAGAACAGATCGTAGCAGAGGGTCTAATCCCAGGAGAGGAATTTAAGTAGCACTGTACTTCATTATTTCTTATTCTTATATCATTTTCTTTCACTTAAGGTATTTCACTTTCCTTCTTTTCTGTTTTTAGCTCTCATGAGTGATCAGCTATTTTTAAGGTATTAAGTAGCTTATTTCCAGCTTAGAGTCCCTAATGCATAGGCTTCTGCTCTGCAAGATGTGTGCACAAACTAGACATTCTAGCATAAAAACTTAAAATCCTTGTTTTGGGAAAGAGGTTTTGCCATTTTTCTGCATGTTGCCCAAGATAAGAGCAGTGGTTGTCAATGACTCCCAAATGCTGTTTCAAATGATTAATGCATGCCTTACACTCAAGAACACACAAAATATCATGATGAACTTTTGCATACAGGAAAACAATATCTCCAGGTATTTGTGTTCAAGATTTGATTTATATAAATGGCATTTTGCATGTAAATATGCAGCCACTCATTTCACTACCTGCCAAGAGGCATTTCAGCTAAACACAATGACGCTCCTCTTAATCTAAAATGTCATGTTCTCATGTGCACCTACTGCAAAGGTTATCTCACGCATCTGAAAGTAAACAAATTATTTGGCAAATAATTGCGCCTCACCAAATTTTTGCCTCTTTCTTCCTGGTTAAAATAACTTCTGTCAAGGAATATGAGTCCCCAATCAAGCATCCATCAATTTTGAGTGCCTGACTTAAAATAATATGAAAATCCTAATTGCTTTCCATTTATCCCAAGTAAAGCTGAGGCTCAGGTCCAGGGGGATTGAATTCATTTGCTCAGAGAATGCCAATCCTTGGGCTAGAGTCCTCCAAGTAGTCCTGTCTGTAAAGCTTCCTTGGAGTTTCCTTTATAAGCAAGGACCTCCCTTTCTGTTTTTCTCAAATCTGGGCTTGCACTCAGAGCCCTACCTAAGTAGATAATTTATAACAGGAGATTGCTCTGGGTGAATATGTATTGAGATATATATTTCTTCAAAAAACATGAGTGGGAAGCATCACAGACCATCTCTTATTTTGTTTCTAGATTTCAAAAAGGCTATCAGGCTTCTGATCTGCAACTGAAAGATCTGATCTGCTACTTCAATACATATTTATGGAGTATCTCTGATGTTTCCACTGTCTCCTCTACAACCACTGCAGCACAACTTTCCCAGGCCTCAGGATGTACTACTGCAGCAGCAGTACCTCAGGCACTCCTGGTGATACTGCCTATTCCTACCTATTGATTTGGCATGTTACAGGTAGTTCTGAGGAGAAATTTTAGTCGTGATGACTGCATGAACTTCCCCCTCTTACTGCAGGAGGCTGCAGTCACCATCTCTGTTGTGGGATGTATTTCTCTCCTCTTCTGCTGTAGAGCAATTCCCAACATTTCAGTTAGCTTTTCCATCTTTCTTTCCCCCTGTATTCTTTTTGAGTAATCAAAGTCTGAATTATTGATCCCTCCTGTAGCAAAACTACCTTGCAGTCTGTATTTTGTCACAAGTGCAGTTTAGCTACCACCATCCAACAGCTGTCCTACGGTGCAACATTGCCTGCAGCTCAGAAGTCACCTTGTTTTCCATCCCAGACTGTTGAAAGGGAAGCTCCAGTGAGGCTTGCATCATTTTAGCCTCTCTCGTGTCAGATACAATATGTATACATTTGTTTTGTGATGTGAAAACTTTTTTTAAAATTGTAACTTTCCAATTACATGCCCAAAATTTCAGTTGAGAGATCTTCTTTCTTTACACAAACAAATACTATACATAATGAGACAAAGAAAAGAGGACTGCAGTCTGTCTGAGGAAATTTTGTGTTTCATTTTGAAACATAGAAGGATGAAAAGACTAAAATGCAAGAGTTTTTTTCTCTTCACTTTCATGTGTGTGGAACCCTTTATTAAAAACAACAACATCAACAAAAAAACCACGAAACCAGATATAAAGAAAACATCAAAAGGAAATCTTTCATTTTCAATCACAACAAAATTGGCATTATGTTTCACTGCAAGTGCTAAATTCTTCCTCCCTCAGACTGAAGGAATTTTTTTCCAAAATCGAATGTCACATATATATTTGTATATATACACCATAAATTAGGGGAACCTATAGAGATTACTGTTGTTCAAATGGTGTTACTTTATTTTTCCACTGAGATGGCTAAGCATCATTCTTCTTTTGTCCTTCAACCCTGCCTGTGAGCAAAGTACCAACTTTATTTTCCCTCTGATATTTTTCACTTAGGCAAACTCCCAGTGTTATGAGAGGCAAATAAAAAGGGGCTTTAGGCTTCAGCATACAGGACCATAAGCTGTAGTCTAATTGCTTAACAGGCTGAAGGTTTGTTGTTAAGCATGGATCCGAACTTCACACAAACACAAGGACCACATACATGTCCAGCAAAGTTCCCAGAAGAGTCTGAGTGTCCAGCATTGTTGTACAGACATAGGAAAAGAAGGGCAGCAACTTGCAAACTATCAGCTATTTAACCTGAAGAGTCACCCTTGCCTCTGAGCTGTTCCCATGATGGATACTGATGAGGGTGACAGCTCTCAGAAGTGGTGGAGCTTCCCAGGAGCAGCAGGAGTCCTCTGATTTTTTAACTGAAACAAACTTCCTTCTCTCCCTGAGAATATCAGCAGAGACATTTGAGAATGAGGGAAGCACAGCTGTGGGATGGGTTGTTTGGGACAGGAAAGGCGAGGAAGGCTGGGCTATACCTAGGATGAGTGAAATTTTAAGGCACAGGAAGAGTCACAGTCAGTTTTCTGAACTACTCATCCTTTAGTAGCTTCTTTTTTAAATATGAATTTTCCTCCCTTCCAGCCCTTACTTCTTTCTCTCCCATTCCACTATTCCTGTAAAATTCAGTTTTCTCTGTGCCTGTGCCTGGAGGTTAGAGTCAGTCTTCAGGACTGAAACAGGAGAGGTAGTGTTGCTGTCCTGTAGTTGGAAGATTATGCTGCCCTTTGAAAGGGTTACCAAAGTATTGCTCCTTGTGCAAGTGCCAGCACTCCAGGAAGAGATCAGCCTGTGCCAAATCACTGCTTGTGCCTGTAACTTACTGTGTGCATGGAACCTTTGGCTTAAAACCAAGTTTGTGACACTTAACTGGGGAAGAGATGATGGGTAAATTGCTTCCTGAGTGGCACCCACAAATAAGTGTTTGAGTTGATCAAACAAAATCCAAGACTCTGAAGCAACATCAAAACCAGCAATTACATTAAATTTATCATTGAAAACGTAATTTTTTGAAGTTGAGAATAGTTCAGTTACAACATTTCACTGAAAGCCAAAAGACATTATATAATCTGCTTTCCAGGATCCAGCAAGGGAAAAGAAGGTAAAACAGAGGAGATCATGGAAACAGCATTGCATGTATTTCAGCCCTGTGTCTGTGGTGTTGCTCTGGTTCCACACACCATCAGGACACCAACAGCACTTCAGCCTCCTCCTGCCTGCATGATACGAACTGATGATGGGCTGTGATACTATCCAGGCATCAAACTTCGGCTGAGAAGGACCTTCTCATTTGTTTCAGCTTCATACTATTGCACCCACCCTAGCATAAGAGCTGGGAACAGGGAGCAAGACTGCACTTGCAGGTCATTTTGATCATCACCACTTAGCAGAGCAGGGATGTCTTTTTCTGTAGAAAAATGCTGTGTTAAGTGCAATGTGGAGGTCTGGAAAAACCCAACAAAGGCCCAGAATCCTCTCTGAGGCAAGCAGACAGCCTCTGTATAGGCAATAGCATGCTCTAAGCCCATTCATCTTTTAAGCTCCCATCTGCAATGAAAACTAGAATTAACTTTTCCATAGATGTTATTAAGATCATTAATTTATGTGAATTTGACATTCTTGTGCTAAAATCCATATTTTGTTTTATGCAGTTTTGGTATGCCGTGTGTTTATGAGACTGGGCCCCGGACTGGATTTTAAGCGCAAGACCCTTTAAATTCCTACCTTGTGCCAGGTCTTCCAAACTAGTTTTCAGTTCTTTTCTTGGATTTATAACTTTCTCAAATTTAGCAAGGGGAGATTTAGATTACCTGACATAAGGCTGCCTTCTCTTTAAGGATCTCTGCACGGCTGTCCACTGACCCTTAAGAGAATACAAACACAAATCCAAACACACTGCCTGCCAATGCTTTCCAATACCCAAGAACTTGGAATTAACCTTTGCAATATTCAATTATATTGCATCAAGTAACATATACAGGAAACCTTTTCACAAGTGAAACATTCTCAGAATCATCTAGTAAGTCAAGCTATCTTTTATTGTAACAACATAGTTAGTCTTTTTCACATAATGTTTAGGTGTGAAATCATTACCATGAATAATTCAACTGTGGCTTTTGTCCTTTTTTTTCCCCCCTACTTGCCTCCTCCATTAACAAAGAAAACTTGGTGAGTAGAGTGCTGCAAGAACATGAAATTTGTGAGTTGATAAAATATATATGCTGAAGCCTTTCTGAGAGGGATTTATTATTCCTCAAGTACAGTATAATTACAACCTTTGTTAAATCTTTGTTATCATACTTTATTTGACCTATTTGTTAAAAACTGCCAGCACATAATGTGCTTCCTGTACAAAGCAAATGTGTGAAACAGAAAATAGTGCTCCTGACATTATTATGGCAGGGCAAAGAAAAGAATATAAAATAATTTTACTAAGAGGTTAGGGGGTATCAAAAGTATTGCTGCAGCCTTTTAACTCACTATTTAGTCAATTTGTTTTATTCTTCCACCAGATTCGTGCCTCATTCCCTGCTCTTGGCTCATGTCCTCTTTTCTCATTCCCTATGCTGGCACTGTAGATAGCTATTTAACGTGGTATTTTTACATCTTTATCATTCATTGTGTGCTCTTAGTGCCTTTTTTACTGCACTGCTCTGACTCTGTAGATGAAAGATTTGCTAGTGCCCTCAGAGGCTTTTGTTTGTGGTTGGTTTTTTTTTTTTTTGGGGGGGGGGGGGGGGGTGGGTTTTGTTTGTTTGTTTTCTATTGTTTTGGGGTTTTTTTCTATAGAATCTGAGCACTTAACATAAACTGGTATCCTTATCTTTACAACACCTCTATGAGATATTCTTTCCATTTGACATATGAAGAACTGTAGGGTAGGGTAAAGTCACAATACTGAAAGATGCAAAGATAGGTTTGTTTGGTTTGTACCCAATTTATAAGACATAAATTGGCCACTTGGCTCCTTTTCAAGTAACAATTCTGCAAACCACAACTGGATATCCCTTACAAAAAGAATTAAATGCACTTTAATAAGGGCAGCTGATAGCTACTGGTTTTCATTAGTTCCCAACAATACACACGTGGGGTTAGTTCTGGCAGACTTAAAATATAGTTCTTCAGAGCAAATTGTATCCTTTTAAACCACAAGACTGTCTTCTCTCTTCTTTAGCTCCTTGTCCAAATTTAAATGCTATCACTTTTTTGCCATAAATGCAACATTAATGATACAGGTGTCATTACACTATTCTGACCACAATTCACAGCTCCCATCAGCAAAATACAACTAGGCAATGAAACATTCTCTCCTGAAAGCACTTATCAATACAGGTCAAAACCGAAGGTGATATTAATTATGTTTTCTGGTGGAGACAGCTCTCCTATACCACAATAGGTCACAATATTTTAAGTCCACTTGCCAAACTACAAGCAAGTTTAAGATACTCATGTTATAGATTAACCTATGAGCTTTTTACCCCCACAATCTTTCTGGTAAATGACAGAAGGGTTTTTCTCAATACATGTAAAGCTTATGCAAAATATGATGTTAAAATATGGGAAAGCTATATGCTACTGATAATGGGTTCCCATAACTGACAGTGTTAACCCTGCACTGCTGGTTTGGGAAGTTCAATTAAATCAACCACTGGCTAGGAAAAGCTGATCTTAGCATTGGTAATGTCCTATATTTTTTGTAGTATTGACTATTGTATTCATCTTTGAAATATGTTTCCAGAAGAAATGATGCATACTTTGAAGACCAGTTGATTTAATCAAACAGGCCAATCCCTCTATTCTTATGAGTTAGTCTGCAGGAATGTGATCTTTTTTTTTTAGGAAACATTAACATTTAACTATGTATATGTAAACTTGAAAATTAAACCTTTCTCACTTTTTCATGTTGAATTTTATAAAAAACTACAGCTGGGCTTTTCTTTCATAAATGTGATTATCAGTTGATTTTTGGCCCAAAAGTCAGGGAAAAAAAATCCCTATTATTTATTTAGCTAATTTCCTTGAGTTGGAAAGTACCACTGAGCATGCTTATGAAAAGATAATATCACAGAAAAGGCAATATCACAGTAATGCTAGTTGATGCAAACTAATTAAGTCTAATTTTCTGTTTAATTCATGGGAATGACTCTTTACTAAGAGAAAGAGACATTCAGGTGTAGATTAATGAAAAAAAAAATTATTTTGAAACCTTGATGAAATCAAACAAGATGCCAGACACGGGGTGATGAAATGTGTAGAAGAATGGCATCAGGTGTGTCTAGGGTAACTATTTTCTTCTTTTAAAAGAGGGAAAAAAAGGAAAGTCAACCTTGGTTATAATTTCATATCAATTTATGATAGCTGTTGTCCTATAAACAGTCAAGGCTTAGGGTCTATACAGAGCCAATAATTTCTCCACCTGGCAGAGAATGCAGACTTATTGACTTTGTGTTTCACAAAGGCTTTGCTAGGCATGGCAGAAGTGTATTGTATGCTATTTGCCTACTTGCTTCAGCAAAAAAGGGCTTTAACTGCTATTTTATGATTATACTGGGAAGGAATACGTCTGGTTTACTTTTAACAGTTTTGTGTCAGAGAAAAACGTATCTTGTTTTCAAGGCTTTTCAAACTAGAGAGACCTTAAAAATGTACTTCATTCTATCAGCTCACAGTGCTCATGCAAACAGAAATGAGACAGGGAAGAACAGGAAGGTCAAACTTGCATAAACACACTGTTGCATACGTTACTGCCAGGAGAAAGAGCAGCATGCAGATGAACTGAATGCATTATGCAGAGAAGAGAGAACATGCTACTGGATCTTCATGAATCTGATATGATGTTTCTAACAACAAAGGCAAAAGGAGCTTTAGAAATTTTTTTGTTTCAAAGATCATCAAATATATTTTTTTCTGTTCCCATAAACAAAAAGCTGAATTTCCTAACAGTATCCTTCTAATGAAGCTCTACTTCTTTTCAAGAATTCCACTTGCTGCTACAGAGAGGAATTCACCAGAAGTTGTCCTCCTTATCTTGAATTTCATATGTGGTGAATAGCTAAATTTGACACCAAATAATTTAAGGAAGAATATTCAAAGTCAACCCATTTCCTTTGAAAAAGCCATTTGAAACCTTTAGAGAACAGCTATGGAAGCATAATTTCAAGCTCATTTTCCCCCTCAAGTGATTTGGATTAATTTCAATAAATCCAGTGTTTACTATGCACAGACCATCCCCTCCTCTTTCACCACAACCCCTGGACACTTTGGACTACTCTTTAATTCTGTGCTTCCTATGTAAATGCTTCTTCATTCTGTTAATGTAATTCAGATTTGTTTTTCCCTTGAAGAAAATGCCTCTTCAGTTATTCAAATGTAGCCTTCTGTACCTGTGGGAGAACCGCACTGCCACCTCAAGCCATGCCAGTGATGTGCAATCTCAGCTGTGCTTGTTGGCCACCTCCACCGGTGACACTCAAGGACTGGGGGAAAAGCAGAACTGTCTGGCACGATCTCTATTGGAAAGCACCATTTGTATTTGTAATGCAAACCAGAGATTTTTAGAACCTGATCTCGATGGCAACAAAGGCTGTAGATCAGAAATATTTAGATTTGCAGTTCATTAAAAAATTTATTTCCCCATGTAGAAGGAATTGTTTTTCTCAACTCATTTGCCTTGTTTCTCTCTTGAGTGTGTATTTCCATTTGTGCCTTGGTGTATTCTGGTAGTTCTTTAAATTGTGAATCTTTCCCCACCCCCTCCCCCCAACTCTGAATTAGTCCCTCTGGGACTATTTTATTAAAATCTTTTGGGCGTTTAAAAAATGTTGATGATATCATTAATCCATTTAAAGTGTAGGTAAAGTTGACAATATGAAAAAAAAGCAATGTAAGGTACTATTACTAATATAATTATTTTCATTATAAATACAATTATATTTTCAGTTGTTCCTTGCTTAATTTTTTTTTCCCACCTCTGAGACAAATACGCTTTTCATTAGCTCTAATCTACTGCTGTGAGAGGCAGTTCTTTGCTTCTGCAGGCAGAATTAAGGTATTGATGACTGAAGTGGACAGAATTATTAGCAGAGAGATATAAGACTTTTATCTCTCTCTCTCGTCTCAAGGGAAGTCAGCTTAGAAAGCAGAACTCTTCATTTTCCTAGAGGGATGAGCAATTTGGTTTTCAGTTTATTTTCCAGTCCACAGCAGTTTTACTGAAAAATCATGCCTATCTATAGGCTTGTAGGTAATATCAGGAAAAAGAGTGACAAAATACAATTTCATCCCTAGAAATGTTCTAGGATTGATTTTAAAGGCCCATTCTATTCTTTTTCACTGGCAGGTTACCACCAATGACATTTTGTGACTGCACTAGAGCAGCTCCTGCACCTGGGAATGCTGGGCAGCAAAATAAGTGAGTGCCGTAAGAACTACAGAGCAAAAATGGTGAAAATAGCGATGAGGAAGTGTTTCAGGACAGGAACTCAGAGTGAAGAGGTAGGTTTAATTTTGATGGCAAATAGAGCAAGCTCCTAAGGTTTTACATAGGCTAATTCTTGTAGGAGCTATTGTGGTTTTATTTGAAATTGAGCTGTATCTGATCTCACTTCTCTCCTTGCCCACTCTACGAGAGTGCTCATAGAGAGACTGTGAGCTGGTGGAGTTTGAGTTGAAGGAAAATACTGGCTTTGAAACCTACTAGTCCACAAGTTCCCACACCTACACTACATTTGGGACTAATCTGTAGATGATGATTTTCCTCTGGGTTTTTCGTGTTGCTTCCCAGACAGCACTGACTTGAACTAATGTAAGCACATACTTCCAAACCTAAATCTATATCTCTAAGGGTAGCAATTCACAGTTGAATTTGTTGATGTAAATAAAAGATTTCATTCAAAAGGCATGTATCTGTGCAATGATTCATCCACATCTAACCCTGAGATTTCTTGATCTCTCAGTTAGAAAAGCAGGTTGAGAAACTAGATTTCTGTTCTTAGTAATACCGTCTCAGTACTTTGTGTGTTGTGAAATCGCTTTCATCCTGTGTATTTGGTTAGTTCATCTATAAAATGAGTCCATAATAATAATTTAGATGATTTTTTTTAGGTTGCTGTTACTTATTAAGTTTTACAAAATCCTTTAAAGTTTCCACATATTTATGTTTTTGTGTGCATGCCTCTTTGTCTTGCTCTGATAAAGAGTTTTCTAACTGTATGAGGCTGCAGTTGATGAAATGCCTGGGGAGGGGACTACATCAGTTGAAATTAGGGTGAATTGTGCATGAAGCATATATTTTCCTCATAGACACTATCTCAGCATAAAGGAATATAAAATATTTGCCAAGGCTCTCTAAATGGGAAACAAGTGAATGAAAAATGAGAACTGTATGATGTCTTCAAGAAGCACACAGGAACCAATTCTGTCTTTTAGTCTCAGTTAAGGGTTGCAGAGCTACCTTAAAATCTCTGTGAAGAAAACACAGTATGCAACTGCCATTGAAAAACTCAGCCCTCCAGGCTACTTGGTTGAAAGGCTGAGGTACAACACAGCATTAGAAAAGCAATGGAGAAGAAGACAGCTAGCAGGTTTATTCACTAAATGAGCAGCAAAACCTCATTGAGTATTAAAAAAGATGACCATACAAAAGAGCAGATTAATTTACAATTTTGAAACGTGAGTCCTGATCCAGATTCAGTGCTTGGCATGTATGCTGGATAAAACCTCAGAGCCCGATTTTTGCAAAGATTATTGAAGATTGTATTAATTCCTCTAATGCCTAGGAAGCAGTTGAGACTGAGCTCTTCCGCTTATCCTAAAATAGTTGTTTGGATCTAAAGCTGAATCCTGACAAGACTGGAGTTAGAGCACAATTGGGAGTTTTAATCCTTTTTCTGGCACACAGGACAATTCCTGTCCTCTGCTGTTGTATGGACCCTTGCATGCTGCTGGTGTTGTGCCCCTTGATTCTCCTCTTCTGAGCAAAAGAAGCATCTGCAAGATTCACACACACATTCTGAGCTTGGAAGCCCCTTTACCTTGGCCCAAACACTACACAAGATATATGGAGTGGCCATGGATATAATGAATCCGGAGTGAATTATGAGACACTGTTGAACAACACCTTAGTTTTGCAACTTGAGAGGAGAAAGGTGTCTAATTAGCAAGAACAGAACAGAAGGAAGAATGAAGAGATAGCCCATAATGAGGCAAGGGAGGAAAAAGGAAGCAGGTGTTTAGTGACACCCGCAAAGAATACAAACATGTGAAAGCAACTATTCAGGAACAGGCAAACTCTAATTGAGTCTTTTTTCGATGCTACTATGTTATTGTAAACAGCTGAAGAGAAGGCTTCCTGAAAGAGACAAGCATGGATTACAAGAAAAGAGGAAACATTATTCATGAAGCATTTCATGAAATGATCATCAGAGTTCCTAATGCAATCCCTCATCCAAATATTAGAAAAGCTTTGAAGTCTTATGGCTGTTCTCCCTCTCCTTCCTCTCCAAAAATGGAGAAGCATACTTCAAAAATCTTCAAGTGTTGCCACAGAGAGTTTGTTTTCTTTCAAGCTATGTCAGTTAGTCTTGCTTTTGTAATTCTACTAAAAGGAGTCTCTAGGTCCAAAATCACCCATTTGGTGATTTTGTTTTGGTATACAACATGTACTCCCTCAAACATGGCAGAGCAGGGAAAACATAAGGTTATGTGAAATGGCGTTGTGTATCAATCACCCCTTAAGAATACCAGAGAATTACAAGAAAATAATCTCTGACTAATGTTTGTGCCGGTAAAACAATCTCATGTAATACACTGATTCATTCAGATGTCAGCCTGATGGTCATTCCTGACTAGTAAAAGCCATAGTGGTAGATCTTTACTGTGAATAGGCTGACCAAACCCAAGCTGAGTACACTAGTTTGAACACAAAGCTGATGGAAGAAGATACTATTTCTAGATAAAGATTTAAGAACTCAGCACAAATACTAATAAACTCCATATATATTACTTAGGAATAGATTTAAAAACTCTTGAAACAGAAGCACTTCTTCTAGCTGAGAAATGTATGCCAAATTAGACAGTCTACCATGGAAAAGGCTGTCAACTCAGGCATTCAAATCCAACTCCCTTGGTGCTTTCTGAGACTGTGGTCAACCAAACCAGTACAATAGCAAATATTTTGGTTAAAAGCACTCTTCATGTTCAGAAGTTCCTAAGATTGTTGCTTCTGTAAGACATCCAAGTACAGGGATGTGAAACTGAGACATCTGTTGATCTGCACTGCATAAGAGAAGTGAGGCTACTAGCTTTTTCTCATGACCAATCCCCTCTTCAAGAAAATCTGTGTTCCCTTATTCTGTCCTACTTATGTTTGTTTTTCTGCTGTACTTACATGTCTGCAGAACTATAATAGAAGGCTCAAAATCACACAGTTTCACTGTGCTTAAAATATATTAATCTCAGGCCTCCATGCTTCTTCTGATGTTCTCAAGGGAGATCAGGAAGACTTTTTTTTAATTTATTTTGATATACTGGCTTTGGAATATAATATCTGCTAACCTCTGCAGCATTGTGGTTTGGCTTCAGTTACAGGTGGGATTTTGGCAAGGTAGACACAGCAATATGCACTTGATGTATTGTGTTTTTCACACAAGAGAAAATCTGAATTCTGTGGAGAACATGTGTTAGTAAGCTGACAGAAAAAGCAAAGAGCATGAAATTCAGATGTGTTTGTTGGTGTTTTGCTAATCCACTTAGCATAAAGCCAAGCACAGATACAGAGCCAAATGGGAATTTTTTCTCCATCAGATCATGAGCAGGTATTAAGGTTTGTTTTCTACACTGTTCTACAGACTGAATCGTGGTATTATACCAGGCTCACCTGGGAGCTTTATACAGAAAATCCACTGCTCTTGTAGGGATGTTATTAGCCCAACGACTTTATTATTACTGCTCCATTTGTGTGAAAAGATAGGACATTTGAATAGGCCTGTGAGACGGTGCTTAGGCCAGGCCTATCTACGAGACATCGCTGGCACTTTTAGCAAAAAGCTTTGGAGCCAGGACCCTTTGGGTCAGGAAGCCCCTTTCAACTCTGCGTACCTAAGCCAGTATAGCAAGTGACTGCAGAGTCTGCCCAGAAAAAGGAATAGGCAGGCCCTATGAGTGTTGGCAGATCTTCTAAGCATAACTTAGACACCAGGCAGAGCTATGCTGCCACACCACGAATGGCTGAATGCATGTAGCACAGCCAAACTCAGAAGCCTGTGCAATTTTATGTACGGAAACTTATGCTTCAGTAAAGATAGGTAAAGGGGTTTGTAACTCAGAGCAATGCCTTAATATTGGGAAAAGGCCATGAAACAGGGCTCCTCTTGCACACATCCCTAAGTCTTGTCCTTTTAATACCTAAAAATTGCCATACGCTTCCATGGTGAGCGACTTCTACTTCAAGTGAAAGAGCAAAGTATGAAAAGTTAAGCGACAAGGAAAGACCAACATGTTGGCACCTGGAGCACAGTGGAATGCAATGAGCTCCAGCACTGGCTCACTTGTAGGCACGAAGTGACCTCTGTACTTTGTTGTTTCCTATTTTACAACAAAGTTTAATGGATGAATGATATGAGCTTTTATGGTCAGATGGTTATTCATAACAGCTTTGTCTGTTTTCAAGCCCTACTTAATTTTTGGGTGAAGCTTGGCAGTGAGACCCTCTTTGGCTTCAGAGAGTTTTGGAGCAGCTCTTTTACATGGAATAGTTTTGTAATCCTTCACCCAGTCAGCCTTTTGCACACACTTTTGCTTTTGACAAATGGACTGGCTTGGCTTTTAAATGGATTGAATGCCAGGTGGTTCATCCTGCTCCAGAGAAAGTAAGATCGCCTCACGAAGTGCTGCTTCCCCACCCAGTGCTACAAACCAGAGCTCTGCTGCCAGTGAATACTAGAAAGCTGATGAGGGACAAAAGTGCCGTATTTCTGATCATGCCCAAAAGCAGTAACACGGTCAGCTTAAAACCGTTTTCCTTTCAGTGGCTTAGTGCATTTTAGTGTTTTCTGCCACTTATGCGGCAACACTGAGGAGCCCCCCAGTCCCTGCGCTCCGGAGGCAAGGTTGGACAGGGCCGGGGTAATGGCAGCCGGGCAACACGACTTTGCAGCCCCTCACCCCCGGGCTCTTGAAGTTGTTTTTTGGGTGCTTTGCTGGGTTTCTGTCCTGCCGGCCCTGCCCCTCAGAGCCGGCCCTGGGACTGTCTCGCTCACTGGTTTGCATGGTTTGGGGTGTTTGGAAGGCACTGCATGTACTGGGAGCACTAGGAAAAGTGTTTGGCCATGATGGAGATGCTCGAGCATGTCCAGAGGAGGGGCTTGGAGCACAAGCCCTATGAGGAATGGTTGAGGGAGCTAAAGTTGTTTAGCCTGGAGAAACAGAGACTCAGAGGTGACCTTATCACTCTCTACAACTTCCTGAAAGGAGGTTGTACTCAGGAGGGGGTTGGTCTCTTCCACTGGGCAGCAGCTGACAGGACAAGAGGACACAGTCTCAAGCTGCGTCAAGGGAGGTATAGGCTGGATATTAGGAAAAAGTTCTTCTCAGAAAGAATAATAAAGCACTGGAATAGTCTGCCCAGGGAGCTGGTAGAGTCACCACGTCTGGACGTGTTTAAAAAAAGACTGGACATGGCACTTGGTGCCATAGTCTAGTTGGGGTGTTAGGGTATGGGTTGGACTCGATGATCTTTGAAGTCTCTTCCAACCCAGTTATTCTGTGTGATTCTGTGTGACAATGAGCCACCTGTGGGAGAGGGCAGTGAAGGAAGTGCAGCGACCTGAGTTCCCCGATCATCCCTTGTAATCTCTCCTTACTCCAGGCAGTCCTCTCCGCAGTACAACAGCGGGTTTGGATACTCAGGCTAACAAATCTTCGATACCACATAATTTCATTGTAAGTGTTGCTTCCCATGAATTCCAAATAGGAACATTTTTGTTTCATCAGGTGGTGGAAGAGATTTTTCTTTGTTTTTCTTGGTTTCTTTTGTGAGTTTTTATCCTAATGCATGGCTACTTCAAACAAAGTCTCAAAATTTTGAATATGAAAGTAACATCTGGTTTGTTTTCAATACTGTTGTGAGCAGGAAATGCAAATAGAGTTGTGTATTTTAACAAAGCACTCTTGGATTGTCATTCTAATGGGATTGCAATTATCCTAATGTCAGGCAAGGATTTGCTGGCTCTTGCTTCAGCTGAAAAAGAAAAAACTTCCTAAATGTTTCTGTGCAAAGCTATCTCTCAGGATGCCTGTCCTTTTTAATAGCACTAACTAATCTACAACTCACAGATTCTTTTTCTTAACATATTTTAAAGTCTCTAGGAGATATATAAAATCTCTTTTTAGTCTCCAGTTCAGATTATATCAGGCATGGACTATTACTGATAAGGTGACACCCAGAGCTTCACAGGTACAGGAGGCTGCTCCAAATTAAACTGGTGTGGAAAGGAAGTACTGCCTTAGAAGTGCTAGGGGTATCTGTGGCATTTTATTGGGATGTGAATTTGACTTGGGAGAGGGTTCTTTTGAGGCCCATATAGCAAATAATTGCACCAACATTTCCTGTTGCTTTTATTTATTTATTTAGTTAGTTTCTATACCTGTTGTGGTTTACTGTTGTGTTTCTTTTTTCTAGCCTTCACATTAAGCTGTAGCATCTCATTAAAAAATACCTGCTGAACTCAATGAGTGTGACTAGAACCTGCTACCTAGAAATTAGTTCTAGAGCACTGCTTGGTGAGAAGACTTGCTGGTTTCTGAAGCAGGTATAGAAATTCCCAGAAGAGATTAACCTATTGTATTGTGTTATGCACAGATTTTTTTCCAGAGATTTAAGAAAGGTCTAAACTATTTTAACCAATAAGATGATGTTTCTTTGACAAATAGGAAGAGTTAAAACACAAAATATTTGGTTTCTCAATGAGAAGACTGAAAAGCAAAGCTGAATTGAGTATGGCAGCAGGGCAGAAGAGAACTCTTTTAAAAGCTGAGAGGAAGTTTGCAGTTTGGTTGAAAATATGAACTAGAACTGTCCATAACTTAATTTCTAAGAATTTTTCTTGGATCTTTTAATTGGATAACTATTTTGTTTTACCACAGTGTCTAACTGTGGTGCAGATTACCTGACCGGAAAAACAAACAACAACCAAACCTGCCTTCACTGTAAAGTTTTCATCTGTATGTATGTTGTCTGTTGTCAAGGCAAAGAATTTGGAAGAAATTTGTGTTCACTTATCCAGCTTCCTTTTTTTCTTTTTTTCACTTGTCCTAGTGCAGTAGAACTGACCAGAAGCTATTTATCTTAATATTTTAAGATTGTGGGAATACTACAGAAGAAAACAAGCTAGTCATGGTCATAGCTGGTAAAATGAAGACTGCTGGAGTTGGTGGATATGGAAGCCTGAATATGTGAATATCAAGCTCAAAGTCTCTGGACTCCTTTTTGTTGACTTAAGATGCACAAATAGTGGAGCTCAACCTTAAAGCCTAACTTGTAATATTGGGTTCTAAGGGTTGGTAAAAGATCAAAAAACAAAACCAAATTGTAAATCCTTGTCTTAGTTGGCCTGACTGTGGACTCCATCTGCAAATGAAGTAGGTGGGAAACTGACAATCCTGAACCAAGGAACTGCAGCTAGTCAAATATTTTTACATGGTATAGACATGAAAAATATAGCTAACAGCAGCTGCTTGCCTCCTGTAAATAGAGGCAAAAGATGAGATTAAACCTGGCCGTCACTTTTAGTGTGGAAATACTGAAGCATCTGTCAAATATTTGACACTTTCAAAACCAAACTTTGTTCAGTCTGGCACTGCTGGAAGAGCATCTGGTAAAAAAAGAGCAGAACTTGGAACAACTTCAAACAAAACCCTGCTCTCCTGGAAGGGTATTGCTATGGTAACTAAGTTATCTTAGCCTCACTGGGATCCTTGTTCCTCTTCCCTTTAAACTGGCCAAA
This sequence comes from Serilophus lunatus, assembly GCA_013399895.1. Lineage (NCBI taxonomy): Eukaryota > Metazoa > Chordata > Aves > Passeriformes > Eurylaimidae > Serilophus > Serilophus lunatus. The sequence goes on along the minus strand of VXBA01003763.1, from coordinate 841,250 downwards.
AAGCATCGAAGTGTCCCACAGGTAATAAACATTCACAGAACAAGTTTATCATTTCTACTAGTGATGATATTTTGATATTCTTTCTCAGAGAGCTTACAAATCCTTGTATGCCTAGAAATTAAGTCTCTAATAGTAGAATGACTAAGGAGTGAAGATGAAAACTAAATTCAGTGTGGCGGTTTCCATGGAACTTGTCACTTTGGGAGTGAATATTGTAATGAATACTGGGGAAATCTTGGTGGTTTATTTCTGCTGTGTAAAAGGCTGAAACATAGCCCAAGGTTTCCATCGTGATTTGAAAGTATAATATGCTGAGCTACTTGATTTGTTAATTTTCTGTTTTCTTTTTCTTGCAAATTATACCTCTTTTAGCACAGTTATATTATAAAACTTACCTTGAAAACCCTGTGTTTTATTGGCAGAAGATGAAAGCACAAATATACTGTTATATTCATGACTTGCTTAGGTCTAATCTTACTCCTAAATTATGTTTCATGGGAATATCATTTAGCTATCACTCTCCTGTCTTTTTAATGGTGATAGAATTTGTTTGTCACATAAAATTGTTCTGAGAATTAATTGCTTAATGTGGTATGTATGCACTGCTTTGAAAAAGATGACATATAGGTGATGAACATTTATTAATGATATACTGAATTCTAATTAAAGCAACTAATTGGGAGATGAAGAAGGTAGTGTCTGATTGCCCATTTTGATGTCAATAATGCTGTGGCATAAACCTGATATGATGTGGGGAAGAAGAAGCTATGGAAATAACTGTTACTTCTAAGGAATCCCTTTCATAACTGTAAACTAATGGTAGAATGAGTATACATTTTAGCATTTTTCCTGTTAAGGGAGTGATAACTGTAACTGCTTCCAGACAGGCAGAATTTAACACGAACAGAAATGAGGGGCCCTTCACACCTCTGGACAGGAGATTGGTGATCTCTAGAGGCATCTCGAGTTGTCTTTCGTGACCATGGAGGTAAATGGTGCTGAGTTGTTTAGTGTTCTTGTTTCATGCAGAATGTCCAGTGTATTTGTTAAATTAAGGGAATTTATTAAAAAGAATTATCTTGAAAGCTGTAGGAATGTGAACAGGTCATTCTGTTCCAATAGGAAAAGCCCTGGCTGCTGATCACATATTAAGAGTTTAGCGTCCAGGCTGGGGATGAACTTATGGAAGTGGATACTCTACAACTAAATGTCAGATCTAAGGAGTTCTGTGCACTCACTGTTTCAAAATTACAGTAATGAAATTGCACAAGTAAATGATTCCACTCTCCACTAGGTGATTATTTAGTAATGTACAGCAGTGCAATTTCATCTGACACCATGAATTAACAGCTCCTTCAGCTTCAGTAGTGCTCCACTTAGGAAGTAATGATATCCAGTAAATACTAGCACAATGGCTGCTGAAGAGAATTTGCTAAATCCATATCTGTGTTTTTTGGGGGAGAAATGTTTAAAATAATCCAAACCTCAGAAGATGGAGGATTTGAGAAGTTGATTCATTAAGACTTGTTATTTACATCCAAAGCCACCTCATAATTCTGAAAATTGTCAGGATGCTGAAAGGGAAATGGTTAACTGTTTCTTTCCACTGTATTGTACAGGAATCCGCTACTAAAAAGTTACAATTAAGTAGCAATCTTGAAAGAGTTGAACATATGTGATGTCTTGCTGCTTCAGAAAAGGATTGTAGAATGCTGTCCCATGTTTCAGGGTATCATCATGCATCATTACTTTGATGGCAAATTTCATAGAGTCAGAATATCCTAAGTTGGAAGGGACACGTAGGGATCACAAATTTGTTAGACTTTAATTCCTACATCTGAAATATTTGGTGGGCTCAGTGAAGTCATGACCATTGTTAAATGTGAATTTACTGCACTAATTCTTGATTGATCTCATAAGTTATCACACTAACCTAGGAAAATGATTAGGTGTTTTGGTAGGTTTTTGTGTTAGCCAATTTATTTTGATGCATGAAATTTAATAGATGAGCTCATTTAACACTTACATTACTATACTTAATCACTAGATGTAGGCTAGTTTTTCTGTTCTTTTATCTTGCAGCTCTAACATTAGAGGGGCAAAGGAGGATGAAGTTGGTGTAGGGTCTGGAGTACAAGTCTTAAGAGAAACGGCTGAGGGAACTGGGCTTGTTGAGGATAAAAGGAAGCTCAGGGGAGACTTTATCACTCTCTACAACTACCTGAAAGGAGGCTGAAGTGAGGTGGGGGGTCAGTCTCTTCTTGGCAACAAGTGACAGGATGAGTAAATGACTTCAAGTTGCAATAAGGGAGGTTTAGATCAGATACTTGTGAAAATTTCTTTACAGGAAGGGTTGTCAAGCCGTGGAACAGGCTGGCTGGGGTAGTTCCTGGGTCCCAAACCCTCAAGGCATTTAAAAGATCTGTAGATATGGTATTTGGGGACATGGTTTAGGGGTCAGCCCACAATGTTAGGTTAATAGTGGCACTTGATAATGTTTCTTCTGACCTAAATGATTCTACAATAACATTTACATGAAATTTCTTAGTATAGTCAAGCTACTTAGGCTGATATCCATCTAGATGATTGTAATACAAGTCACTTTTCTCTGCTCATTTGCAAAATTCTTTTTTAATGGAAGCAATTAAATGCAGTTTAATTTTCATTTTTTTATTTGACATATTCTGCAATATTTAGTTTTTTACTAATGAATTCTTTGGTCTTTAACAATAGCTGTACATTAGTTTAGTCTACAAGAAATCTGGAGTTTGCATGTCAATTTCTAAAAATTTATCATGTATTCTGAGGGTATTTTGCACTCTCTGTATGGCAGGCTAGAAAATGGTTTGAAGATCTTAGTTTTGATTTACTTTTTCTGTCTTCTGATGTTAAGTATTTAACTGTTTTATGGATTGGACTGCATTTCTAGATCCAACTTATGTATATGACTAGAGCAATCCTTGGTTTTAGTGAGATCTCACAGGCTTGTTCTCTTCTGTCCAATACTAACATTTGGAACATAGGCATGTCTCAAAAGGCAATGACTAAAAAACTCCCTTTTCCTATAGGACAAATATAATGAAGATCGATATATTCCCTTTTCTCATGCTGACCGTGGGGGTCACTTGCAATTTCTCTTGTTACATTAAGCATATTATAAAGCTAGGTCAGAGTTGAGAGGCAGTTTAAACAGCAGTCCTGCATTGAATTGTTTGCAATCATTGCAACTGAAGAGAGCAAAGGCAGACAAATCTGAAAAAACCCCCACAACTGATTAACTTTTGGTTCTGTTTTGCCAAGTTGTCGGGCCTAAAGGAGATTTTAAAACAAGTGTGATGGGCGAAGACAGGAGTTTTTCCTTTTGCTTTTGGTCTTATTTCCTATGGATCCAGTTTGATAAGGGATCTCAATTTTAAAAAAAGATAGAGATTTCAAGGGGAAACAAATAGTTATTATCCAGCTTTGATAATGGTGTGTATTTTCATTGCCTACTACTTACTATACTTGGTAATAAATTTCAGAAGAAGAACTGAAGTTCAGTGATGTTTGAAGACTTATTTCATGGTGACGTTCCTGGCATAGGCCTCTGCTCTTTTTCTCTTTCTGTGTTCTTCCTTTCTACAGTTTTATGTGTTTTTATTCATTGCTACATGCAAGCTTCAAAAAAAGAAATAATCACTCTTTTTTTGATTCTACCGTGACTTTTTTAGTAGCAAACAAAAAACACTTTGTAGATGGAACAAAAGTTACAAATTTTCTCACAGTAGCCTGCCCCAAACAAGAAAAGGCATCTTACTCTGGCAAGTTATAAATTAATAGGATCTGGTGCCTAATGTTTTACTGATCTAAAACAAAGGTATGACTGCATGTACAATGACGGAGAAACTTGTTAATGTGTTGGTTGCTGGACAGAGTTCCAGGTAGCAGAGGATGAATAATAATAGGAGAGCATCAATTCCTTTTTGTTCTGCCCCCTCAAATCGTAGGAGGAAAAAAAAAAAAAGGAATAAAAGGAATGTGGAAGAATTCGATCTACCAGAGATCTTCCCTAAATCCCAAGAGTTGAAAGTGTTATACTCTTTTCTAAGGATCAGTGAGTGTGGTGATGCATCACTGCATTACATGAGTTAAAAAAAACAACACACCACCACAAAAAAAAACAAACCCAAGGTAAAAGTGCAGTGTGAGTAAATGACTTGCTGAAGATCCTTCAGAACTAAAGTGAATTGTGGAGAAAGTGAGAACAAGAGGAAGACCTACTTTTAGTTTAGAGGGTTTTGACCAAAAGGGAATTCTTCCTTTAGCTAGTTTGTACTGAAAATAGCTCAGAATAATGAGAACACTATGAAAGTTTCAGATGAAAAGGGAATATGAAAATTCGAGCTTTTATGTTTTCTCATATTTTGGTGCAAGTCAAGCTATCAGAACTTAATTGCTGTTTGACAACAAGGAAGGCGTTCAATCAGTGGATCCTGTGTAAAACGAAATGGGAAAAAATCCCAGTTTGTCTTCCCTTGTGTCAGTCATGTACAAAGTTGACACCTGCAGCAATGTTAAAGGAACTGGCATGATGAGAGAGGACAGATTTAGCAGGAATATCATGCAGATTGTGGGACATAAATTTTACTGATTCACTGGTTTTGTTTTTAATGGCAAACTGCCCAAAGCCCAAAATGTATGTATAGAAAGTTTTCCTCTAATTCACTGAAAAATCAGCAGCCTGAGGACAGTCTGATTTATCCTGTATGTTTCTGTTCCTGTTTAGTGCCATCTGCCAATACGACCTCCTGTCTCTGGAATGCTAGTTCTTTCAAACATGTGTGTCATGCTGGACTCCAAAGTAGAATCATATTTTGCAAAAATGTACTGAAGATCAGGCATTTAATAAAAAAAATATAATTCTTCCTGCTTTGAGGATATTTTTAAACCCAAACTTTTTTTAAGTATTTATGCTATGAAGTTTTAAAGCAACCTCAAAAGAATATTTTAATCTTAATTATGTAGCTACTGTTGGAAACTATTAAAATTATTAGTAGCTTCATGTTCTCAAATATACTGTTTTCATCCTATGTAGTTATGCCAATACTACATTATTATATCACTTTAAATTGACGGAAGAGTATTGATATATTTCATGGTTCTGCCTCCCAGAAGGATGATGTGTGCTAATTCTGAAGTGAATCACTCGGTTAAACATGAACACATATTTTGTTTGTATATGTTCTCACAAACCCTTCTGCAAGTTTCCTTGAATTCTGACTGTTCTTAGTGATTAATTAATAAATGTTTGTTGTAAGACGATGATCTAACCTACAGACTGTTAAATTTCTTGGTGTAGAACATTTTCAAAGAGGAAAGGATACAAATGAGCCCACTGATGACTGTCAGTGTATTGCGGGACCAGATACACAAAAGGTTGATAATAAGGAGATAGCAATTATTGCTGAGTAACCTGGGGTGTCCTTTGGAAGTTTGTCATTATATAAACTTTATTGATTAGACCTGCTGTAAACTGGTTTAAATATCAAAGTCTTAGCTCCTTAGCTTATGTAAGTCAGTGGCAGTGTTATTTGGAATGGGTTTTTCTTGAGATTTTCAATGTTAAAACAGCACATCAGAAGTCTTCTTACCTATTGCTTAGTAACAGCTGACTTACTTTCTTCTTACAGGAGCTTCAACTTTTTTTGTACTACTTCCAATCCAATATAGTAAAGGCTTGTCAAAGTTCAGTGATTCCTTTGTTGTACCACTTCTAGCAAAGTAAAGGTATAGAAGGTCAGGACTTCTGGATTTCTCCTCTCTGCAGAGAACTCTTCTCACTCTTCCTGGCAGATGCACAACCCTGTTATCCTTTTTGCAAGTCTCACCTGTTTTTCTATCACTCTGCCTTACCAGTTCGACAGTATTAAGCTGTCTCCCACTTCTGAACAGTAAATTCCCCTTTGTTCCATATTACTCATTATTTTACTCCATTAAACTCATGCCTGGACAGTTTTCCAAATACTGGCGATCTATTTGCATAGTGGTTGGAGTATCTTCTTTTTCTAATAAAAAAGAAGCAGTTCATTCTCCCTGTCACCTAAAAAGGAGACTAATTCTCCCACCCTTTTATCCTTTATCTTGTGTTGGTACTGTGCTTGCATGGCATCCTACCAGACAGATAATGATCTGAGAGAATTATCTCTATATTCACCCATTCTTTACTGTAATACTGCATGAAATAGTTCACAGTACCTTTTGATTGGTACCTTTTTCCTGATGGAGGCTTTCAGTAATTAAGTCCAGATGTTGACTGGTGTTAACAAATGTGTGCTGGACAGTCTTAACAGATAACACTAATGGGATTTCCAACCTAATATTTAGGTTTTAAAGTATTCCACTACTCAAAAGCAATTCAAGAACTCCTATTGTTTTCAGGAGATGGAGCTCCATGTTTTTCAGAGCTTTGTATTACAGTATCAATACCTCATATTTCAGCAAAAATAAGGTGTGTCTTAAATATTAATTTTACCTCAACTTGCTGAACAGTTCATAAGGGATGTAAAAGCATATATAAGAAATGAAACAGTTCTTAGAGGAGGATTTCATATCATATTATCTGGATGATATGTTGAAAATTAAGAACATAACTCTAATGCAAACTATTCCGTGTAGTAGAAATATCTGTGTGGAAAAATAAAGGGCTGTTACTGTAAGCCTAAAAAATATAGTTAGTAGATAGTTATTGGTGTTTTATGAAAACTGTAGTGCCTGCATTCTGAATAAGAACTACAGATAACAAAGGAGCCTGGCTGAATTGGAGCTTCTAAACTAGCGTGACAATTTAGACAAAAAAAAAAAAAATTAAGAAATTAAAATAAAAAGAAAAAAGACTAAGGTGAAAACTGTTCTTTTAGGGTTTTATTGGTCTTCTTCATGTGACTTTTTTAGGGTAGGGGCATTTTGACTGTGAAGAAGTGTTTTTGTTTGATAATCCCATGCCTGTGTTTTTGAAGATGAGGATAGAGGAAAGGTGACTACTGAGGAATGGCCATCTAGGCATGTTATGTAAAAATGATGTTTTCTTGTGTTGAAATCATTCTATTTCCAGAGCATATCCTTGACAGTGAATAAAAGCTTTAGGATGCAAAAAGTATTGTACAGACTGGGCAAATCATGTTATGTTATTCCTGATCAATTTTTTTTATCCTGCTTCTTGTCCTGAGAATGCATCATAGAGTCGCTCTCCATTTGCTCTAACATTAGATGTTATTGATGGTGGAAAATTTGATAATGTATGACAGGTAAACAAAATAAAAAACACGGTTTAATTAACACAATTTTAATCAGGGTGGCACTAAATAACTCAGTCTGTTGGGAACTGAGAGGTCACAAATACATTTCCAATTCCATTTTACCAAAACACTGCATTCTACAATTAATTGAATGGAGAACAAACATGTAGGTGTTCCAGCTTGAAAAAAATACTGTTATCAGAAAGAGGGGCTGAATGTTAACCAAGGAACAGCTATACATGATGAAGACCCAATGGATTTTTACTAGCATCACAGCTCTTAACCTGAACAGTGTTATTTTCCCAACTGTATTTGTGTAGGTAATGCTGCAAACACAGACTGCCTGATGGAAACAAAAATGCTTTAATGTTGATGCACTCTATCCATTAGTAAATTCTTTCCATACTCTTCTTTCCGGAGTATGAAAAAGGCATAGCATAGTAGGCTTTGTCCTCTGTAAAGTGCAATTGATTCAACACTGAGAATGTCTACAGGAGGATATCTACAGAATGAATAAATTAGAATGTCATCATTCCAATATTCTATTCTATTGTAAGGTTTTTTTGCTTATGCTTGAGAAACTAAGAGATTCACTGACTTTATTAAGAAGCATACTGTTGGAATCTGTAAGCACAATCAGTCAGGGTCAGCTGAATTGTTCTCCATTTTGATGAATTCTCTGGAAATAATATTGACTTATGGAAACTGGCTATTTAATATCTTTTGAGAAAGATGTTTTTCAGAGTAGCATATAAGCACCTACACATTGTGAATAACAAGTGTTATTTATCCTTCACAATTTGAATAATATATTGCTATTTAAATGGTTTATTCATACTCTAGATAGTTAAGGGAAAATGATTTGGTCTAAATAAACTGCAAGTAACTGCTTTAGGAGAAAAGGTAGAGTAATAGTTGGTATTTTATACAAAACTTTCTAAACTTTCATGTTGCAAAATTATAAAGAACAACTTCAAAGAGTTCATAAAATCTATAAAGTCATGCAGAACATGACTCTAAGGACAGATGTTTAATAGACAGTAAACTGGGGAATGAGTAAACAATAAATATTAGTGTTTAGTTTTTAATCATTGCCATTTTCTTCAATGGTTTCACAAGGAACATTATACACCTGAAAGAACTTAGTATACAGAGGCAACAGGGAGGAGGGAGAGCTCATAAACAGTGCCTTGCTCAACTGAGTGGTGCTCAGTGGCAGTCCAACAGGTTAGTGAACTGTGCTGGCTTTGAAACAAACAGAAATGTAAGATGAAAGAATTACAAATCTATTATAACTTTCCCCAGTACCAACTCAGTATCATTGGCAGATATTTAGCTTTGTTTCACTAAAATACTTTAGAAAGTGAATTCTAGTTAGTGTACTAAAGGTTTGTTCCTTATTATATATGAGCACTAAGCTGGCAGAATTTCTGGATCCCATAATAGCAGTAACAGTAATCTATCCTAAAAATGATGATTGTCACGTTGGGCAGTATCTGTTCAAAAGACTTGATTTCACAAAGTTCTATTTATTCATAAGTAGCCATGTGTAGTCTCAATTGTCAGTCTCTTGAACATACTTGCTTTTCAGTAGTCATAAGGCTTTTACAAGGTTTGCAGTTTGAGTTCAGTAGTCCTGAACTTGTTAAGATGTTTATTAGATAACATTAAGATTTTTTATAGAAATGCTTCTTCCTGGCTTTTGGTAGTCTGTCCCATGTAATGTGTGATTACTCTAAAGAATTGCTTGCAGAAAGGCACCTCCTGGCAGTTTTTAGAATTCGGTTTGTCACAAGTGAGGATTACATCCCCATTTTGCCAAGTTCTGCCTTCAGAGATGACTAGACTATTCACTGTAAGCAGTAAAAATAATAATAATTAGAAAAAATCTTTATCAGATGCATTAGGAAAGCATAAAAATGTCTGTTACATCTCTTAGGCTAGAAGAAACGACTTTAATATATTCCCAAAGAAAAGTTAAAAACATAATTGTTATGCAACTTCAAGACTGAGGTCCGTCTTTCATTGGAATTGAGAGCTTTCACCAAATTTACTGAGTCTGTAATGAGAAAAATAAGAAAGGCAAGTGGAAAAAAAGGATTAGTCTGCTAGTATTGGAAGCCCATCTCTGATTTGACACAGCAACCTGCACTATCTGTCCAGAAAACTTTGCCATGAGCTGCAGTTAAACGTTTGTGAAACACAACTGTGCAGTTGTTTTCTGGCAGAAGAGTAAAATAATATGACAGATGGATATGGTAAAAATAAAGCCCTGGCACGTATTAGCAGTAGAAATATGTACAGGTGTAATAGAAACGTGCAATATATTCTGTCTCTTCAGGAAAACCGTTAAAAAAACCCAGAACAATGTAGGAACAATGAGAATAGGGTAAGAATTGTAAAATGCTAATAGGCACTTGAAAAAGCCAGAACTCCATTCTCATAGTTACCTTAGGTTTTTGGTGACTTTATTTCTAAGAGTTTCAATTTTCCAAGGCCCAGTCTTGTTCATTACCTTAGAATTGTTTTTCCAAAATTCCTCATTTAAATGATGTGTTCACTCTATTGTTAATTATCTGGGTTTCTCAGACTGAGGTCTGAGATGTTGATGTAAATTTTATTGCTCTACTAAGTGATTATCAGTTAGCAGTGATAAAAATTCAAAAGCTAGTTAAAGGCTCAAATTTAATTAATTTGATATTCATTTGAATTTGTCAAATGCCTTTCTGAATAAAAAAAAAAAAAAAAGAATTTTTTTTCACAGTCATTTCTAGTGTAGTACCCTTGTTTTCTTGTTTTAATGAGTATTATGCTTGGTGTTTCCCCATGGATTTCATTGGCAAGATCTACAATATATATGTTTTGGAAAGATAGGGATCTGAATGTGTTGTTCTAAACTGTTTGAGAGGATGCCATGTATGTCCAGAGGACTAATTAAGAGCTTTCTTCTATACATAACCTAATACATGGAAAGGAGTGGACACCAGTCAGGTGGTCTAGTGAAATTTCTGTTTTAAGTTTGCACTCGAGTTCCTTGGACCTTCGGTAGAAGTCCCAACACATTCTTGCAGGTGCCATTGAGTACAGCTCTATGCCCATTTTCTGTGGCTGCCACTTGTTACGTACTGCATAGTGCCTATAGCAAAATTTACAGAGGGATCTACACTGTGCAATTGTACAAAAAAGGGAGTTGCTTTTCCACACGTGCTTCACATGACGTTAGCGATTTATTTTTTTAGTGCCATTTACTAAAATAGTTTAAAAAATGCACTAATTTAATCAGAAATGAAGATGTAGAAAAGAGAGGATCTAAGCAGAGATGTTTGCCCTCCTCCCCATATTCTTTCCTGAGGGATTCTCTCACTCTATGCCTCTTAAATTAATTAGAAAGTGAGTTTTAAATGCAGCTAGAGGGGGAAGAATCTGCCTGAATCTACAAGTAGTGGGTTTTGGACAATGGCCAAACATGTTTAAGGGGAAAACAACTGTTTGTTTTTTGGGGTTTTGGTTGCTCTGGTTTTTTGGAGGGTTTTGTTTGTTTTTTGCTTCTGCAGTAGGAAGTCAGGATTTTCATGTTGGGGAAAGGTGAGGCTAAATGAATGGTGTGAACAACAGTAGTTGCATCCTTTTTATTATTTGATTAAAAGTTATGGAAATAAGAATGGTATGAGAACCAGTGTAAGGGCAAAAGGTGAAATGCTATTTTAACTGTGATGAGACAGGAGAGGAGACATCCCTTTTCCTTGTCGTAAGGTTTACTTTAAAATACTGTATTATGGAGACTGTGTAAGGATCCTTTGATGATAAAATGCAGATATGTGGTTCTTGTGCAGCTGAGACCATACCTTGTGATGCTAAATTTGAGAAAGCAAAAAAAACCACCTAGCTCTATTTACTGCAAAATTTAGAAACAGTGATACTGCATTGACTTGAGCAGCGGGATTATTTTACCTACCTTGTAAGGACATCAGGTTTCCTCACTGCCTAAACCATGTCTAGCATAGTGCTACATCATGGGTATGGGACACTTTCCACAGCTGGGAATCCAGCTATTAATGTAAGTAAATACTGGAAAAATATTCTGAAAACCTTAAATGTTTCCAAAAAACTTGAAATCTAGATGCTATAGGAAAACTGAGTTTTCTGAAGCATTAATATAGAATTTGAACCATGTAGGTTGTAAATAACTGGGTTTGAACATTCTAGATCTAGTTCTGAACACCTGAAGAACTGCTGTGCAGAAACAAAAAGGAATATTTGTCCTTTGAGGTCTTCCCACACCTGCATATTACTGATTTAGAACAAGACTCTGAAACTCTTGCTGTATACACTTTCAGTTTGTCTGTAATGCTGTGTGTGTTCATCAGATGTATGTATTTCACAGAGTCCTTATGAAGTAAGTGAATGACAGAGTTGTGTTTAACGAGGTTTGTTTGCTGGGTTTATTACTTACACACTCCATAAATTGCAGTTTTATACTGGGGAAGAGGGTGGGTTGCTCAAATGTCACTTGCTCAGCATGAAGCTCCTGGGAGGTAGGATTTACAGTCCTGACCTGAATCCATACAACCTCTCTGAATTCTGGGTTGCTGAGGTGCTGTGTTGTCAGTGTAAAACAGCACACTGCTATCAGTGTGCCAGCAGCAATAAAGATGTACTGCATCTGTCTCATGAATATGAAATTCCCATGCAAAGTTCAGATAAAAAATTTCACATGCATCAGTCACGTTTGCTCTTTTTGTAGCTAACTCCTAGTGCCATATGTAAATATTTAAAAATGATCTGTATAAAAGAGATTGACGTTGGAGACAAAGCTCTTGGAGAAGTTACTGTGATGTTCAGTGCAAACTCCCTCATTGATCTCAAATGACATTGCCTGAGGATTCAGTAATTAAAGATGCACTTAGCCATTTTATTCTAAATTACTCTTTTATTTCTCTGTCTTGCCCCTCAGTAAACTGCAAAGTCATTTAAAATGGCAGGACTGATAGTCGATAGTAGTGGCCTTGCTGGTTACACCTGTACACTTTAATTGAATGTGCTACGGACCATTCTCAGAGAGTGAGACAAGCTGACGTGGAAAAACCCATGTCTATTACAAAATAGTTTTACCCTCCAGCATAAGAGAGGCAGGGAAAATCCAGGCTGATCCCTCTTTTTTTTTACCCTGGGAATGATCATGTTGTCTGCTGTCTCCAGAACCAAGGAATTGTTTAGAGAAGTGTGATTTGCTACATGCAAAAACTATTTGTGGCTTAAAACTGCAACAGTCAAAAGGAGCTTCAACGCCCCTTAATACTGTAGTCTCTCTTTCCTGGCACTGCTTAATTTGCTAGTTTAAATTAATTTCATTTTAAAAGCTATGCATCTCATCTGAGATGTTGGGTTACAGCTGATAGAGAGCACAAAATAATTTTTCCTATCCTAGTGTTTCTACCTGAATTTCCACCTGAATATATAAGCAATGCATGAGGCAGAACTGTGCACAAGTAGATGACATCAACTCTTTTAATTACCTGTGCTACCTTGGAGGAGATACCTGCACAGGAAGGTTAAATATTAGTTTGAAGAAAGTCAGAAGTAGATTATAGAACTCTGAGATGCAAATTTACAAATACTTGGGAAAATTGTGTTTGTGTAAGAGGAGAGAAAAGCACAAAGATAAAAGAGCACAGCTATGGAGTGCTGGAGAAGGAGGCCCTCATGAAAATCAAGGCTATGACAGATTGCAGAGGAGAAACAGCAATGGAAACAAAAAATAGGGTATTATGGTGATGTTAAAGGAATGCCACAGTAAATGGAAAAGGGAGAGCAAAATTCTAAACAAAGAGAAAATCTGAAAACTGATATAGTAGAATGTAGACCTTTAAAAGGGTGAATCTGTCCAATTTAAAAATCATGTGTTTGCAAGACTTTGAAGAAAAAAATCTCACCTGAGTGCCTATGAAGCAAATACAATTAAATTCGAGTCTGCTGGGTTCATATTCTGACAGACATAAGAATCCTTGTCTCACTGCATAAAGAGTAAAATAGAAATGTTCCTTTCCAGTAGATATATAAAGCTGTAAGTATATTTTAAAATTCCTGTCAAATCACTCCATGTAAATTACCTAATCAGATACCATAGCTACATAATGTAATGTTAAAAACAGCAGAATTACACCATTACAGGAATCAGCTAGTCCTGTTCAAGATTACAGGGTTTTATAATTACAATGTTTCTTCATCAACCCACTCCACTTCATGCTGTCACATATCTTTGGAATTGTTACACACATTTATCTCTGTATATATTTCCATCCTCTTAAAAATTCATGTTTTTCAAATAGGTTTTTTTGTAGAAATCCTTTTTTGGTGACTGCTGATTGATGTATGCTAGTTAGTGCAATGGCAGGATGGAGGCCCTATTTATTTAGGAAAACTGAAACCATAACTTTGAACAAATATCTGAGAGATTCAACATTCTCAGTGTCAGGTCAGAGCTATAGAATAAGTTTTTACACCACCCCAGGCTTTTTGTACAATACAGCAAGTTATGCTTTGTAAAGTTCATATCCTTTTTTTCTAGAATACAAGGCTTTGTGCTATCTGAAAGAAATCAACAAAATTTCTCTTGCTCTGTAGTGTTCTTGTGTGTTTCATTAAATTCTTCTTTCTAGTTGTGAAAAGAGCAAGTATTTGTCTTTTTTCTGTATGCTAAAAGTAATAAAATTTAGGTAATCCTGTAATAAATTTAATCAAGGCAGAGATTTTAAATATCAAAGATGCATGACAATGAACAAAGGACTGATAATTCTAACATACAGAAATTTCTGTATACTATTTCAGCTTAAATAGCAAAAGCAAAAGCAAGAATCTATGGGTTTTTAATAGTGACTGAGTTTGATTTGTCTCTTTTTGTGAGTATATGAAGTAAAGTGTCATTAAAACATGCTAATTGAAATGTGTGCTGCCTTTAGTTATGTTCAGGGCTGGCAAGAACTCAGTTCAACTAGCATGTGTCACTGTTGTTTTCATAGGGAGGCCTAATAGTGGACCTCAGTTAAAAGCCAAGGCTCTGATTGTTGCCCTGTCACATTACTGTTCTTTTTTCTTCTAGTTTTCTTCTGTGGAAGTGAAAGTAAAGGGCACCTGTTCAGAGTCCAATGTCTGACCAGGTTCCTTTTACGTATTCCATGCAAGGATGGCTTTATGATTAACTATCAAGTTTATTTATTTGATGTATTTGACATTTCAAGGGATTTTGATTTACACAAATGTAACATCTTAAGACCTGTCCCTCTATGTTCACATGGTGCTAATTGTCCATAACCACTGGGAAGCAACCATAGAATCATAGAACAGTCTGAGTTCATACAGACCTTAAAGTTCATCCAGTTCTAGTTTTCCTGCCCTCTTACTGAAGCAAATCCTGTAGTCTTAATAGTTAGTTTGTTAGCTGTTCAGTTTTTAGGACATCTGTTGATCTGAGCCATGTATATACTTCTCTAACCCCAATCATCATCTCCAGAAAGGCTCTTAAACAACCAGATGACCCACTGTAGAAAGGTTACCCCTACCTCTCCTTGCACTAAGTTCAGCTTGCTATACGGTAACTGCTCGTCGTTCTGTACATTATTCCCTGAGCTCATTATTTTTGCCCATCTTTGAGTTGCAGTCACATTCCATCCCTTGGCTCAGACTAACATTGAATGATTACTGGCATCACACAGTGAGCTTAGTACATTCATCATATGAGTGACCACTCCTCTTACAGAACCAAATCTTGCAGTCTTAATAGCTCAGAGTAACTTACACTGACTTCAGAGCAAAGCCTGACTTATCACTATACTGATCTTCAAAATATCTTGGTGACCTGTATAAAAGAATATTTGGCCAGCATGGAAGTATCTAATAGAACATTTATGTCCTAAGAAAGATATTCAATTTAGAAGAATTAATGTTACCATAAAAGTTGTTTCTGATTTGCTAGCGCTAAGGTTTGTGTTTTTTTTACTGTAGTGCCTTGTCTTCTCTGGAGGTTAATGTAATATGTGAAGCCTCTGGTTACATTTCAAACAATTTGGCAATCCCAAAAATTGCAGGTGTCTGGAAAAAAGAAAAGTCTGGAAAACCTTATATTTATATCGTGGATCCCTAAGATTAAGAAAAAACTGTTAAAAGCACATTTGAAAGCACTAATTCTGCATTGCTTTATCATTCTTCTGCTTTACAATCTTACTGAACAGGAAATGTCACGACCTGGACAAGCCAAGGGATGCTTTGGGTTCCCTCTGGCCCCCAAAACATATTTCCACTGTTCAATCACAACTTTCCTTTCCTCACAGCTGACATGAACCAGTTAATGGCAACTCAGAAGGCAAAGAAGTGCTGATTGGAAAAGGAATTCAATCAAAGGCTTGCCCAATTTCTAGATAATGGTTTCTGGGCTTTGTCTGTGTTCTCTTAAGTTCATTTCCAACGAAGTGTAGAGTCTGGACAAGAACTCAAAAGAAAATACCAGCAAAGGCTGGCAGAAAAGCTGGGAGTGTAGTTCACCGATGTGAACAAAACACTGAAAAGAAATAGTTTAGCACTGAAAGAATAGTTTAGCACCAAAATAAACATGCTCCCCTCTATGGAAAATATGGGAGAGGAAAAGAATGTTTGGCTTAGGTGGAGGATGAATCTCTTTATACAATGCAATGCCAGTTCCGTATCTGAAAGTGACCTGGGGAAGACGCATGTGTGACTTAGCCTGAGTAAGGCTGACCAGGAAAATTTTTATAAATATTTTCTTCATAAGAACATAGGAAAGGGAAAACTTCAGTCCATTCTTTCAAAGTAACAAATCCCTGTGCAGCTTAAAACTTGCTGGGTTTCTGAAATCAGACTGTTTTGCACAGACCATTTTCAGTTCAGCAAAGCTGAGGTAGGGATCTGACAGATTCCTGCTGGGTTTCTAGCTGGCTCTATTGCCTCAGTTTTTGGCAATCTGCCTGGCAGGTTGACAAGCAGCATAGAACATGACAAACTAGGGGTTTCTGGCACTTGCACTCATCGCTCCTTGGAAGGTGAAACTTGCAGGCTTTTTAAGAGTCATGATTCCAAGGCAGCTTGGTAGGTGGACTGCTCCAGACTGAAGGCTTGCTTTTCTTTCTAAATTGTAGCATAAGAACATAACTAGCATGAATGCTGATCACAGATGACAGCTTTTTAAATAGGCTGGAAAAAAAATAAGTCAAAAGTTTTTCTAACATGTTCCTCAATAACAAAGTCCAAAGTTAAAATTTCAATATATTGCCACTATAAGACTGTTTTAATGTGCTATTGTATGTTTTTGTTGGTAACTGAAAAACAAATATTCTTGTTACCACATGTGAATTGGGAAATTCATATGTGAAGCAGATCAAATGAAATGTAGAAGTTTTGTGCTTTGACACCAGGCTATCCTGTTTTGGCTGAATGTGTTGAAGGGAGGCGAAAAGTAACAAACTGTGAAGGCTTGACAAACTACCCAGTAATGAAACGTTAGCCTGACTTCTGAAATAAAACCGTAGCATCCTCAAATAATTTGTCAATGTTTACAGCTCAACCTGTAAGTGGCAAAATATTAATCAGGCTCTACCAGTAGTGGTTACACCACCTAGTCTGATAGACACCAATCTTTTTTGTATCAGAGTTAGTTCAGAATTAGGTTTGATCCTTTTGAGGGAGAATATATCTGATCCCTGAAAACACCACACTCTACCACCATCACTTTGCTCCATACATACACTGTAGAATTATTGTTCTGTGGTCTCAGTGTCTTTGCCATTGGTGGTTCCAGGGTCTCATATCTCCCAATAGAGACTGACAGAACACACAGAATGTAGAATTTTTTTCCTTCAGAGCTAGAAACTCTCTGCAGCTGTTCACTGCTTTCCTGAGGTTATGCTAGGCTTACTCTGTTGTTTCACTCCTGAGTAATGATTCAATTGAAACATGAATGTATTCTGAGCTTTTTTTTTTTTTTTTCTAAAAGGAATTTGATTCAGGCAGATCTCTTAAATTTATACATGCCTGAGATATTTGCTTTAAGAAAATAAAATAAATTTGTTCTGCCATCTTGTAAATATGTCTTCAAATTTTGTTAGCTAGCATCACATTTTGATCAGCTACTTGCTATTTTGTTAAACACAAAATTTCAGTTCGTTTCTTAGTGCCAAGCAGGAAGGGGTTTGAACATGTTCTTAGTGTTGCAGAAAAAATGTTTGCTTTCAATATCATTCTGCAATTTCTATCTTGTCTAGGATATACATCATACAAACCCTTCTTGATCACATTTCTAACTTTTCTTTCCTTTCCTGTTTTAAAGATTGCCAGGCCTGGCTTCTTATCTTGCCCTGGCACTCTACTGCAATTTCCCATAATATTCCAACCATATATCTTTCAATTCAGTACAAATTGGCAGTGCTGCTGCAGTGAGCATGCATATATCTTGGCTTTCTTCTGCCTTATGCTGCCCCTCGTTCTCCAATGTATCTCTCCACTCTTTTCTGTCTATAGAAATCCATCCTTTCTATAGACTTTGTTCTGGAAGTTAAGCAGTTCTGTCAGTTTCCTGATTAGACTAAGTCTCACAGTGTGCAATTTGCTTCATGTTTCCTCTTAGATTCACATACCTGAGTTCCTCCTTTCTTGTTTATTATGTCTTTTCCATCCTCAGAGAAAGGATGGAAGGATCTCAATGCAATGTGTCAGTGTCTTTTAAATGATGATTCTTAAACCCCTCTTTTTCACTTGCTAGCCATAGCCTCATTATTTCTTTCTGGTTCAATAACAGTTATCCATCAGTGGCTTTTCCCCAAGTAATATGTCTCTTTTTTACACGTTTAAATCCTTTTGTTTTATTTCAGATCCAATGCGCGTTATATCTACTGTGAATAGCTAATACCTGTCTTTTTCCTCCATTGGAATAAGTAGGTATTTCAGTATAGATAGTTTAAAATAAAAAAAACCCAAACCCTAAAAAGATGTTTGAGATACATTTTCCTTAACTTGCATTTGTAATTATGTCCTCATTATTCTCCTAGCCATCTTTTCATCTAACAAAATGCAGGTTTTATAAAAATCTATTTAATTGCCAAATCGTGTCTCCCAGAATATCAGCAGCACTTCTGTAGTGTTGCTACAGAAAACAATTTAATTTCTGTGTGAGTCAAAAAAATTTTACTGTGCTATGTGCTATTGGATCATTTAAAAGGATTTAAAATGAGGCAAAGGTCAAAAGCGGACTTAGGTTTTGCTTGATCAAAAGCAGAAGCAAAGCAGTAAAATCACCATATATGGTCTGGAACAACAGCTAATATGTGGTTTATGCTAATTTCAGTGATCCCACAGGAATTTAATGTGCAATCAGTTTAGGGTAACCATAGTTATATAAATCTGAAAGGTATCTCTAGA
This sequence comes from Serilophus lunatus, assembly GCA_013399895.1. Taxonomy (NCBI): domain Eukaryota; kingdom Metazoa; phylum Chordata; class Aves; order Passeriformes; family Eurylaimidae; genus Serilophus; species Serilophus lunatus. The sequence goes on along the minus strand of VXBA01003763.1, from coordinate 822,552 downwards.
AATGGTGTGGAAGATTTTACATAAGCATATCTCCATAAGGGCTCTGATTAAAATAAGAAAGCAAAAGCCTCAATATAGTTAAAAGTTTGCTTCTCTTACCAATCTCCTTTCCAGCTCTGCCCCAACAGGGATTTTTGTAGTTTCCACCACAGCCAGGAAATCAGCATGAAGATTAGAACTTAGCCCTGTACTCTGTTGTTCTTGCATCTGCTACTGCCCAGTGATCTTCAAAATTTTGTCCATCCTCTTGGGAACTACTTCCCACTGTTAGCCATTTGTTATCATTCTCTTGAAGGCCATGGAGTCTGCAGAATCATTATCTGGTTCAATTATTTATTTTATCATTTTTTTCTGCACAGGAATTGCCATCTTGCTTTTCATTATTTTCCCATTTTCAGTGTTGTCCTTCATGCACAAATCTCACCCTCTCAGGCATATCCAATAGTCATCTGTTCTGATTCCTGTGTGGAGGCTTTCATGAGGGACCAGAAGATCGTGGTTTGTGATGGTAGAACTAGCTCAACGAGCAGTTTTTCCATGCTCTCTTTCTGTTACTCCACTGGATTGGAGTAATGTGGGGGTTTTTTTAATGCCATTATTTGAAGCTCCTGCTCCCCATTCTGTCCAGAGATGAGGAGAAATCTTACAATAAAAATAATTGCACACATACCCTCTATGTGCAATGAATTTATGAAGTTTGGTTTGACACACAGCAGTATATCTCTAAAAGTCAGTCTGAGGTTATTTTCTTAGTCAATGGGACTGTATTCTTTTTTCATAAAATGCATTTTAAATTATAATCTGAGTGATATTGTGCTTTGTGGCAATTGCTACAGGAATCTCTATTGGTTTTTCAAGTTGATTTCTGCTGAAATGTTACATAGAAGCATAATTGCATAATACATATAATTGCATGTTGCCCTCTCATATGCATTCAGATCTGATTAAAATAATCTCTTCTGCCATCCTGTTTGTATATTCGTAAAGGTCAAACGTGTTATTAGGCTTGACTATTCAGCTGCAGGATATAGAGGATTTTTACAGCATCCGTAATGTGATACGCGCGGAAGCATTTCTGCTTGCAAAATTGCACCTATTGGTCTCAAGGGTCACAGGCACATTTTTTTCTCGCCTACTTTGTTGCAAGTCGTGGTGCCAAATCTAGTTGAGCCAAAGGATGAAGCGTGAGCGTGATTGAAAAGCTGTTGTGCTGCCTGGACAATGTTCAATACTGAAACGCTGTTAGTCTTGAGTCAATTCTCTCTTTTGATCTTAGCATTCATGTTGCATTCAGAATGCTTACTGCCATAGTTATTTATGAGTAAATATAAATAATTCCATTTCTCTTTTCCTCTTTGAATAAGTGGAGCATGGTTCTCAATACATTTAATGCAGTATATTTTAATGCTATAGCTGCTTTTTCTGGGCCTGTGGCCCAGTTACAGCTGCCAGAGTTACACTCGGAAAATGGAGGTATTGGAAATATACTGAAAGATACTGAGCATGTGAAGCAACAGAGCTTTTAAATTCAGGGCTGGTCTTGAGGAGGTCTCAATGTTATTTCCAGATCTATAACAGATTCCTTATATTATTTAAAACAAATACTTCTGTCATTCAATTCAAGAGTGCTTTCTTATGTGAAGCAGTACTGCTTGCAATTTTTTAGTCTTCTCTGGTATCTCTTCATGCTTTTGTATAACTCAGAAGCCCCTGTGGCACTGCTGGAAACTGCTTTTTGTACCGTTTGACAGGTCTGGTCAAAAGCTTTCCAAACCAGGTCAGTGTTAATTGTTACATTAGAAAGGATGGGAAACACTTAGACTGACCTTTCTAACAAAGGTGAACTCCTCAGAGACTCTTCAGGAACTCAAATCCAAGGGGGCCTTTCAATTTGTTCTCAGTGACTCTTGCATAACAGAATCTGTGAGCAGCTACCAGCACCTGGATAATCTGTGAAATGAGTTAGTATTTTCATCCTGTTTTCTCTTGTCCCGCAGCTACTTACTTAATCCTTTTAATCAATATTGTTGAGGTTATTCACAGTTTCTGGAGAGGCCACGATTACAAGAATAGTGGAAGAATGTGAGTAAGCTGATAAAGGTTGAATGATGGATTATTTGGGTTTTCCTAGTCAGGCTTTGATTGGTTTGTACATTCAAATACTACTTAGCTTGGTTATTCTATGAATGAATATGCACATTTATTTTGTTTGAATTTTTAAAAAATATTTTTTAACAAAAAGCCCTTCAGAATTCTGTTCTTGGCTCAAAGTAAAACAGAATCATTACACTGAATTAATATGATAAAATGGACAGATGAAACCCTTTCCATTTCTTAATATTCTCTCCCCTTGTAGTCAGAATCCTGTGGCTCTTGGGAGAAAAGAGTTCAGACAGCATGGAATAAATTCCATCTGGCAGTCACTTCTCCCATCTCTACATCCAGAACTCATTAGAACTGAACAGAATTCTTCCAAATGAATTGAACTTTCCTACTTAGACAGTGATTTGGATCTGTTCCTCTCTTTATGCAGGACATTTTACATCCTTCAGATGTAGCTTCTCAATTCTTTAAAAATGAACGAAGTAGGAAAATTGGGTGTATTTCTGTTTTCCATCTCTGTTAGCAGATTCTTTTGCATGGATGCACTAATAACAAACCCCAAGCTAGTCCTTCACAAGCTTCAGTTCCAGCTATAGATATTTGATGTATGAACCTGGCTTTAGCTTACATTAGTAGAAAGCCATGTTTGTGATCACAATATATGAAAAAATATGAGGTAAACATCTGTATTTTAGAAGCCACTTGAATTGCATGAAAAATATATACACAATATACTTCAATAAAGTCTAGGCCAGATATACCTTTCAATAGCACCTACTGGTGTTGCAAGTGTTAACTGCCTCCCTATACTTATACACAGACATCTTTAGAGATATTCTTCTATCATTATCCTGTGCAGGAACATTGTGATTAAAAAAAAGCAGGCAAAACTTTATTAACTATCTCTGCCTTCCCTGATTACTTGTCTCCTCCCATTTTAACAGAATTTACTAGTGTTTTCTTATAGCTAAGATTCTTGATTATATAGATTTGAATCTGATCTGACAGGGCAATTGCAGTTGGTCACTGCACTGGTATGCTGCAGGTTGAAGTGCTCTCCTTAATCTCATTAAATTAGTAGCCATGGAATGAAATGGCAGCAAGCAGACAAACCAGGATGCTGATAGACTGTATACACGTGTACTCTAAACAGAGTTAAAGTCTACCTACAGCAGGATGTCAGGGTCATTGCAGTGATTCTATCTCTTGAAAGAATAGAACCTGGTTTTAGGGTTTTGTTGGTCTAGTCAAACATACACATAACCTCTCCAATTCTAAAGATTGTAAAGAATTCAACCTCTCCCCTTCTAAGAGAAAATTCTTAGGAAGTCCCTGTCCAACAATAACATAAACTTTCTCATACTGTAAAAGGAGCATCCTGGCATGACAACTGCTCCCATGCTTTTCCATTGCTCAGGACAGGGGCTGTCTAGGTCCTTGACAAACTGTCAATCACCGATCATCAGCTTTGATCATCAGCGAGCTGTGTAAACACGTTAAGTCATTAATCTTTGATTCCTGAAGGTGTGTGGGTCGTTTGTATTGCTTCTGTGTTTTTTGAGAGAAATTGTGGTACTTTGTTTTGAAACTCCCTCTCTTGGGTTTGGTTTTTTTGGATTTTCTTTTTGCTTCATTTTATCTTTGTTTTGTTTTTATTTTGTTGTTTGGGTTTTTTAATTGTAAAATTATGGAAGGAGAACTTAAGCTATCCTAAAGAACTAATCTTTTCCTCTGCTGTTATTCAATGTGGAGAAGCTGATCCATGCTGACTTCAGTCCCAGTTCTGAATACTTATGAAGAGCAGTAGCAAATCTTTCCTACATTTATTCTCATGACTCTTCCATGTGATACTTCACCCTGCCTAGCTTTTCCATTATCCATTTATTGTCTCTGCTTCAGTACATTTTCCTCTTACTACTTAGCTTTCTTTAGCAAAAAAAGGTTATATTTCTTCTTTTCTTTTTAATAAATGTATCTGTTTAATGTTTTAGCTTTTTAACTCTTACATAAGTCAGTGTTGTAAACAATTCACTGACAAAAGCTTTTGTTTATATTCCTGATTACTTGAGGTTGAAGACAAAGATGACTTGATGTATGTACAATTCAACTCTGCTACGGATACAAAGAATATTCCATAGAATATATTATTATGGTTTGGGATAATAATTTCCATTAAATGATGAGGAGATATCTCAGAAGTAGGTATTTATATATGTGTGTGCCTATATATGTAGTAGGCACTCTCATATAAATCAAAAAGTATTAAACAGAGTTCTTCCTGGACTCTGCTTGCATTTTTCTCATGATTGCTATTACATATAATGAGAAAAAGGTAAAGGAGCATAAATTCTAGCGATAAGTCATAGTGCCTTTATATGTAATGCAGCAGTTTAGACCTGGAAATGCTTCTGCAACTATAATTTCATGCAGAAACTTCCTTAAGCTAGGAAAAAAAAAATCACTGTTTTGAAAATCTCTTAGACTTTAATTCAGTACCTAGACTGATTCTCTTGTCATTAGCATACCTTTTGAGCTTCTAGTTTAATTGGCCTCAATTACTGTCATACAATGCCAATCTAGTGGCAGTTTAAGCCTGAGCCGTATAAGTTGCAGTGAGGATGGATTTGCAAACTGAATTTTTATTTTTTTAAAAATTCTTAAAATACATAGAGAAGTTTTCTAAAATAAATAAATAAATAAATAAATAAATAAATAAATAAATAAATAAATAAAAAGACAACTCTGTATATCCCACATGTTGAACTGCTGCTCTGCTGCTAATTGAAAGGACAGAATGTCCATGGGAACAAAAGGTGATCTTTCAAATGGCAAGTATATGACAAGCCTCTTTTACCATTTTCTTGCAGATACTCTCCTCAAATGGGAAATACCTGATCCTTAACAGCTGTTCAAAGTGGGTGTTCAGTCTCTGAACAGGATCCTACACTTTCCAGAAATTGCTCCTATAAAAGCAGCAGTTACTTCCAAAGGGAAAAGTAACCCTTTGTTATGTGAGATAGCATGTGCCTTCCCTTGAAACATGTGGAAATACTGCAAGAGCCCGAGGTATATATCAGCTGACAAAAACATCGCCCTCTTCTGGAAACAGAAATGAAGAGTAAGTTGAAGATGTTTTTCAAAAATGCAAATGAGCTGTTTTGAACTGTTTTATATTTATGACTGTATTACTCTGAGGCTGTTAACAGTTTTAATTCTGTAGTTACCCCACCTGCTGTTTCATTATTAAAACCTTAGGTCTGATTAATCAAAAACATATTCTGCAGTCAGGTCACACCAGTTCTGTAAAATTCTAAGCATGACTATATTGTGGAAGCTATTCAAAACTGAAATAATTTTTAAAGTTTCTGATATGTGTTTAAGTGTCTGATGAGAAAGCAGTATGGCAAAACAGGAGTGTTGCACCTAGAGTCAAAACATGATGCTGCTGAGGCACTTTCCTTTTGTATAAAGCCCACATGACCATAAACACTACATACAAAGGGAGAATTCATGCAACAAATTATTTTCATAAAAACTTAAAGATGTAATATACCAAAAGTGTATCGCTGACAAAGTGGCAGAAATAATGGAAAACCTTTGCAAATTGAATGCCCTCAAACCATGTAGTTTTAGGGAATGCAATTCTGCGCCTCTAAGGGAAATTGCACCAAGCCATTTGTTTTAAAACACAGATATTGTATGAGGAGGGTATTAATGAATCTCCACACTTCACTTAAATCAATAAACCTTTTTACATCAGAGTTCAACTTTCACTGGTTCCCAATTTTACTGAATAAAACAGAAAGTGCGATGAGAACTTCGCTTGTAGTTCATGTTTTCGTGAAAGTCTTCATTTGATATCTGATTAGCCTTTAGTATAGCCTAGGGATAACTTCATTCTTCAGTCTATTAATAACTCTTGCTGTGGAATTCATCCTTCCCCGGCCTCTGTTTTTACAGAAGCTAGCACCAGTATGTTGCTGTGTATTCGGACTTTTGTTCCTTACTACAGTTGTTAGTTGGTTGTATGGAGCTCCTATTAGTTTTTTTCATACTAGTTCTGCCATGTTTAGCAAGTATAATAAGGTAAAAAAAAAGGACTGTGGCTTTGCAAAGCAAATTTGAGGACAGTAGTGTCCAGAGTTGAGGGGGACAAGAAGGTAACAGCAGAAAAGCTCACACTAAGAACAGTATTTGTTTCTCTTACTTTTGCAGTACAAACAAATATTAGCAGCAGTAGTGTTAAGTAGATAAATTCTTGAGAGTAATGATTTCAGTGCAGCTGAACACTTTCCCTAGTCCTCTAGACGTAGAACAGAATGAGAGCAGCTTGTCTGATGTCTGGAGCAACTCAGAGAAACAGTTAATATTAATCCACGAGGGATATATTATAAGAGGTCTGTTAAGATTACATTTACAAAACAAAATTTTCGAACATGAGTTGCATTATAAAGAAATGAAATGAACTTGCTTTTAGTAGCCCTTTTTAGAAGCCCTTAGTTGACCTTTCCGGTTGTAAAGCAATTAGTTCTGTGTATAGTGCTTTGGCAGTATAAAAAGCACTGGGGAATGGCAAAATGTTGTGTGGAACTTAGTGAAACTGAATGGGATTTTGAAAAGAACAAAAAAACCTGCTAAAAATAGAAGTGCATCTCACAAGGTCTTATCCTAGTCTCAAGTAATTAACTTCATACTGTAACAGGAGAATTGAATCCAGGTACATCTGTGTCTCAAAGCTCTTCCTTACCATTGCAGGCTGCATGACATGACCATGTGAACATTTGCTCACAGCACCTCATGACTCAAGGGGAAAAGTCCCTTACGGACAGGATTTCTTGCAGCTCTTTCTCAGTGCTTTTCACAGGACCTGATCCAAGTTTATACATACCTGTTGCTGTAGCAGATGTGGCTAAACCCCTGAGAGCGTGCAGAGCCTGTCGGTGCCCTCTAGTTGCTGATATACGCTAACAGCTGGATTGTTTCTCCTGAGGACAGCTGGGTGTGAGAACCCCTCCTGACATAGCGGTTAAGATCAGCCCTGTACTTTGTACTCATGTAGGGAAAAAAGCTGGGTAGAAGCTGGACAACCAGAGGAGTGTTTGGTCTGAACAAGATTCTCCACCTGCACAGCTCTGATCTTGAAACCACTCATTTATGTGCTGTTTAGTTCAAGGAGATAGTGCCATTTTCTGAACATATTTGATCTAGTTTGTTGAAGACTAATGCCAAGCTCCTGGAACAAGTCATTGAGCTCCAGATAGCTAGCCACATGGTCTGACTGTAATACCACCAGAGGAAGATGCAGTGTGATAATGCATCTGGCCTCTGACCACATTCCATATCCCAGTGCTATCTTTAGCAGAAAATGTATCTGGCTGGAACTTCTCTTTAGGTATCAGAAGTCCAGCACTGAGTAGCAGCAACATCATTTAGCATTTACAGGGGAGACTAAAATGGATTAAATTTCTTGAGCTTTGTGAGATATGTGCAATCTCACATTGCTTGCCTTTCTTGCCTTTGCCCTCACAAGATGGCCAGTTACTCTAGAGAAGTCTTACCAAAAGAAAATTGAATATAGACTATTTCAGCCCTTGAAACTTAAATTGTCGTCCCCCTTTCTTATATCTTGAGAATGTGGTGATATAAGAAGAGATTGAATCTGGAGCTTGTGGTAATAAGTTACTGAATGAGGCACCTTGAAGGGATTCAATCTTTCAAATGGCACTAAAAGAAAAAAAAGATTCTAAGTAATGTAAATTGTTTTCAGGAAAGTGTGTCATGATACACGTGTAGTGCTTGGCCTGTCTAGAAAAAGGGGATGTTGCAATTTAGCGTGGAAACATAAGAAACCTAAGAAACTATGGTTCAACCTAGCACTAATCATTTACATCATCTGCAAAGATCAGCTGTGAGACCAAAAATGAGACCTGTTTGTAGGATTTCTGTTCGGTTTCCTCATGCAGTGTTTAAGGTTCTGAGCTTTGCCTGAGCTTCTGTGTTCATGAGATCAGGCTTTCAGAAAAGGTTGCTTTCATTTAAGCTCTTTTTATGAAGATCATAGGAAGACTTTGCTATTCATGATGTTCAGTGATTTTTTTTTCAGTTACACGAACAGTAGGCATCAGTAAGATGATTTTAAAGATCTCAGAAACAAGTAAGGATATTTGAGCATTTAGTTGATTTCAGGTATAGAAAAAAACATAAAAAATGTGTTTAAAAAATGATCTGGAGAATGTTATGCTCATTTTCTATTACACAGTAAGCTTGAGAGCTTTCATGTAAATACCAACTAGGTTGTGGATGGTTTTGGGGTAGTGTCATTTCAACCCCTTGGCTAAACATCACTTCTTGTATTTGAACTCCCAAGAACCAAAACTTAGATAAGAGAAAAGAAAAAGTTGTTCCGTGAAATATGTTTTGAAGGGAAATCCTGATTGCTAAGCTGTTTTAGAGAGGTGATGGGTCTTCCTAATGTTTCTTCTGACCCTTGTTTGCCTACTGGTGCTTACATCCTGAGGTATTTAGTAAAGGAAAAGGAACAGTGTTGAGTTAGTCATGTATTAGTCTTTTTAATTCAAAATCCAAGTGGGCTACTCTTCCTTTGCAGTTGATCTACAACACAGCTACTGAATGGAGGATGAAACCAGAATAAGGTTCAGATCAAATTGCACCTTCCTATCTCTCTTCATCTGGTCATCAAAAGTTACTCTTTTACTTTGGACAGATATTCACGCATTTTAGCTGCAGGTGTAAATTTTAAAATTGGGGGTCTATGTTTTCTATTTTTTCAATAGAAAAAGACAAGTTCCTAATTTAGAATACTGTCACTTTGATTTTGGAAGTGTCCATTTTCTTAGGAACTTGGGTATTTAAGTCTGAAGCCTAAAGTTAGGAAAGTTGTCCTCTTTTAACAATGTGGGCACACATCTTTAAAATCTCAGTTTTGATATCCAGTATAAAACACATGTGGTAAGGTAATCAGAATCACAACAGAACCACAGTACCTGGCATGAATAGAAAATAATTTGCCAAGAATTAAGGAGAAAATTGCATGGACTGTAGAAACATGATGTGTAAAATGTTGCTCTCCTTTCGGTTTTTACCTGTCTTGAATATAAAATGTGTAATCTAACAATTTGAGTTAAATATAGTGACTTGGGGGAAAATATCAATATTCATTAAAAAGCAGTGAATTACAGACTTGCAGAGCGGATGACATTGGAAGGGGACCTCTGGAGATGATATATTTAATCTTCACTGCTGAAAACAGAGTCAAATTAATATCAACGTCAAATATGAAGTGCAGAAATAATAACTAATTATTTTCTATTTAAGGCATTTACTTCTGGCTAATAATACAAAAGGAGAAACCACAAACTATTAACACAGTTCTGTCTTATGCATCACCTGCTTCTCATCTCTGTCAAGGGCTACACTACCTTTAGTTCAAAGAAGCTTTACAAAGTCAAAGGGAGTCCAAATGTGCACATCTTTACAGTATCAAAGCATTTTCAGTGCCTGCAAGTTGTGTGGTGACTGGTAATTTTTCTTGTAAGTTGCTAGGAAAAGCATGATAATAAGGCTGGGTTATTGAAGTGGTAAGGAAATAGGTGATTATTCAGCTAAGTTTTGCCCATATTTAGTTTCTATAACAGCCTTCTGCCACTTTGAATATTGTGCATAGCAGTGCAAAAAAAATCCATTTATCAGGCCTCTCCTGTAATGATGCAAAACAGCATGATAGGACAGGACTATGAACTTATTCAAAGTCAGTATCATTATTTCTAACTGTTCTTTGTGGCAAATGGAGACAGTCCTTTTCTCCCAGAAGGATTCAAGATGCTGTTGTACTAATTACACTCTTGCTCCTAGCTGCTATACCATGCACAAGGTTTCTATGGGTAAAATTCTTTACCTCCCTCAAAGCAATTCTCATTCAAAACCAAGTTGTGCATATATTCAAGATAATATTTTACAAGTGGTTTTTTGCTTAGAATATTGCAGATAATGTATTATCTGCAGTGGTTCAGAAATACTAATAACACTTTGCAACTGGAAATTAGACTGTTCCTAGCCTCAGTTCTATTATCTGGGGTAGATCACTTGAATAAAATATATGTATTGAATTTTTTAAAGTATATTTTGACTGGAAGTTTGATATGGAGGGCATTATGCATATGTATTAAAATTCCTTGTATGTAAAGTTTTGAGAAATAAGAATAGCAGGTCCTCTTGTGTGTGCATTGCAGCATGTATTTCATTAAAATATGCATACAGAGAGCACTCCTGTTTCATCAGCTCCATGCTGGCAAAATATTATCATTTAAAATTCATTGCTACTCTGTGATTTAGGATTAAATATGATTTTGCAAGAAGTTGCACTGGGATCAGATTCTTAAGTGCTAGGTGAGATCCACGGAGGATTCTGTTGTGCATCTTCTACTCCACCTGCTCATCAGTGCCTCTCAATATGAAAGATTTTACAGCCTTGGATCTATGCTTCAGCTGGTGATTAGAGCATTCACCTTAGCTTGGGGAAGCCAGGCAGAATTTGGAGAATCTTTGCTATAAGCCTCTAGGAAACCACTTGAGGCTTTGTCTTAGCACTAGGATATCCTGAACTTCTTAGTCCCTGAAACTGGTGACACCTTTCCAAGTTTCCTTAGGAGAGGCTACATAATTTTAAAGAAACATTGACATTTACAAGTATCCTATTTGGCACAGGTGTGACTAATCAAATTCCAGCCAGAAAGGCTCTGCCTGGGCTTTTCTATATGTGTAGTCATATTTCTTGTAGCATAATAAATTATGAAAAACCTCCTGTCTTAATTGGTGCAAAGAGCATGTACAGGTCAGTCTTAAAGCTTGCCAGAAATCTTTAGTGGTTTTAAAACTCATCAAAACTTCAAGGAGTCCTAGGTCCTTATCAGATCAGGAAGGAGAGGAGTGATTAGGACCCATTATTTGCAGCATGTTCAGGTCATATTGTGATTACATTTTTTAAATTCACCTACTTCCTAAAATGTCTAGGGGAGTAGTTTTTAACTGAAACTTCTAATGGAATACAGAATGCAGGATACAGTAGACTTTGATAGGTAAAATGTATCACTGCAGGAATTCTCCCCGCTGCTTTCAGTCACAGGCTATGAACGTGCCAGGTACAGCTTGATATGTAGTATTTGATTTGATTCATTACTCAGCCCTCTAACTGCAGCCATATACAAAACAGGCTCAGAGTGATATTCCTTGACTGAAAAATTACTGCCTGGAACGTGGATGTAAATACAGTTACAAGAGGCAAGGCAAGCAGGTAGTGCAGCTACAATCACAGAATCATAGAATAGTTTGGGTTGGATGGGACCTTAACGGTCATCTACCCTTGCCCTACCCCTTCCCCCTGCCACGGGCAGGAAACCCTCCACTAGAGCAGGTTGCTCAAAGCCCCACCCAGGCTGGCCTTGAACACTCCCAGGTATCAACAACAGCTCTGGGCAACTCGTTCCGGTGCCTCACCACTCACATAGTAAAGGATGACTTCCTAAATGCAATAAGAAATGCTTGGATCTTCCGTTCTTTCCTAACAGTTTGCTTGTCCTTTTGACATTGCAAATCTGACCCAAATAAGTTGTTGGTTCCCGTGTAATATGCATATGATATGACATTTGGTATAGTCCTCAAAACATGGAAGTAGGCAAAAAAATTTTTATATAAGTTGGACAATAACATGAAATCAGGAACAACTTGTGTTTGCTCAACACAGTGAGGAAAGAGTCTGAGTGAGGCAAGTGTGCGTGCTCAGTTCAGGTGAGAAATTGAAGTGTTGGGATGGAATCCAGTGAAGCGACTACAGATTGTCCTGGCTGTGATTAGTCTTTCAACAAATAAAAAGAACAACAGAAAGCTGCTGGTGGTAAGCCTGGCATAAAATGAAGAGAGCAGAGAGTACTTCTGTACTGTAGTGTAGGATGTTGTACATTTAGGAAACTGGTGAATGCTTGACAAGTGAGGGAAAGAAGGGGAAGAGAATACCAATGGAACTCTAGGCACTGTGTATTTCCAGAGGTGAAACACAACAAAGCTCTGTGGATATCAAATAGAATGAAAAATAGAACCAATTGATATTCCAGATAGGAGAGAAAACTACGCACCCCACACAACCTCCTGTCAGCTTTCTGTCTGAAGACTGCATTAAAACATACAGATATTTGTAAATGTAAGATGCATTTGAATGGACACTAGTGGTTTGCCTTGGGGAATTTGATTTCATACCAATGCTTCCCTCTCTGTAATACAGAAAACGCCAAAGTCACACCAAAACAATGTTGCTTTTTATTTTCAAGAATATTGAAAGTAACAAGAAGAAACCCCAAAACTGAACTAAAAAAAATAACAAACAAAAAAAACCCACTGGTTTGTCAATGCTAAGAATTGAGAGGAAGGAGTTTTCTTGAAGATCAGTCACGTGCTATCTTTGGAATTATAACAAGGTGCATCCACCAAATGTGTACCTCTGAATATGACTCAGTTATATTATGATTCTCCTGAACATATCTTAAAAGATTATGGGATATTTCATTCCTAAAAAAATGGGAAAGAGCTGAAACAGGGTACATGAGACACATTTTTATAGCGCTAATCTTTTCTGTTAGACTCTACCCTTTGAAATTGGTATGAATAATGCAAGAAGGCAATGCCCTGACAGTTATTTTAGATTCTGCTTTTTACATTGCTTTGGAGTTGCTAATTATCATCTGATATTATGGAGAACTGATGCAGAGAATCTTACATTCCAACAACTGTTGACCAGCAAGCTTCACTGTAAAAAATTTAAGCCCTCAAGACTTTACTGGCATAAAACGGTGTAGGTTTATTTATTTCAGTGGCATTGTACACATTATTGTATCTATAGCTGCATATTAAAGCCCTTACATATTTCATCAATGGAAGATGATAAATGGTATCAGGATGAATTATTACATTTCTTTTAAAAAATCTCAATTCTTTAAACGCTTCAGCTCATTTGCAAGTACTGGGGACTTTGTAATGCAAGGACAAAAAAATATTTGAAAAGACATTTCTGCTAAAACTAGAAAAAATCTATCAAGAAAAGAAAGAAGAATACAATACAAAACAAAATACTATGAAGTCACTGAAAATGTGGTTTTAAGGGACTTTTTGTCTTTAAGGGAAGAAAATTCTGAAACAGAATAAAAATTCATACAAATTATCAGAAAGTACCCAGGGAAAAAAAGGTGAATCCATGAGGGTTTTTTGAGAACAAAATTATTATGATTGAACAAATAGAATGATGATATTGTTGGTGAGGGTATTAAAGAAGAAAGAATGTTCCAAAGTTGCACTGTGCATACAAAGAAACACACAGGTTTCACAAGTCCATTGCAGATTAAGTCAAGTGTGGTAGCAGTTTAGAAAAACCCTTTCAAGCAAAGAGAAGAAAAAAGTTTAACACAGCTCAAAAATGGAAATAGTCCTGTTAACATAAGGAGCTCGGACTAGCCATGCATCCCTGTGAAGACAAGAGGAACCAACAAAGTATATTTGGAGGAATTATTGGCTGACTCACATTGTCTTTCAGCCCAGTTTGATCTCTTCATATAGTTCAGCAGAGAACACCCAGTTGGTTTTCACTCATTACCACTGGAAAGTGGTCTTCTCATTTAGTGGTATTTTTATTCAGGTTGTTAGTGTAGTTGGTCACTGCTTACTTGTTACTGTAGCTGACACTGTTCATCGTTATTATTTCTCACCACCCTGTCAGAAAGCCTGGTTGTACCTGACATGTTGCAAAGGGGAACAGAGAGATGCTGTCTGTCCTGGAAAGTTTCGTTTGTACACTGAGGTGGTGGTGGGGGGAAATGGGTGATTTTAAAGTATATGACTTACTATCCTGAAGCCCTTAATGAGTCACACAAAAAAGCCTGTTACTCCTCATTAACCACAGTGGGATTCTGCAGTGTGAGCTCTGCCATAGGATCTACGCTGCTGTGAGTTAGGTGAGATGGATGTCCCCCAGTATGTCACAGTGAAAACCATAAGAGAAGGTCATGGCTCACTGGTGCTTAAATCTTTATCAGCTTTATATATATGTCATATTACATGTGTTTAAGAGAAGCCAGTTGCAGACAACACATCAGAGAATGACTGCAGAGACAACAAGACAGATATATAAAGTAGGATTCTGGAAATTCTGGGCTTTGTCTGAGTAAGTCTGAGCACTGACATGAACTGTAGTCAAGATCTATGGGACCTCGTTGTACCAATCTTTGATCTCTGTTGTAGTGGAGCATACATTTACAAGCATTGCAGTTTATATAGCATACATTTTGTGTGCTGGAAGTGCGTGGGGTTTCGTTGGTTTGTCTGTTGTGTTTTGGTTTGTTTTGCATAGGGTTGTTTTTTCCTTCAAAGGAAAAACTTGGCATAAAAGGTGCTGTGATACAGTAAAAAACTACAACAAATATAAAAATGAAGGCTTATATGTTCCTTAGGACCACTATGGGACCAGTGGCTTCTTCCTTTTGATTAGGAGAAGCCTTTCTAATCTTGGTAAATGCAGGCCCCCCTGTGGTCTGACCTTGGTGAGGCAGGTTGAAACAGGTAAAGACAGAGCAAAGGAGAAGGGACCATGTCAGCCATCTGATCAAATCTTCAGACGTAAGAGGATCCAAAAACAGATCTTCAACAGAAACAACCTTTGGACAGCAAAGCTTCCTAAAGCAAGTTGATGAGCTAAGAAGATGAGAATTAACTTACAGAAATTGAAGGTGTATGACTGAAAGATAAAAATACAGATATTTTAATTTACCAACAAGTTTGGCTTTTCACATTCTGGTTTGCTTTGCTTCCAGAGTTTCACTGATAGGCCTGTCACTGGGAAAGTGCACAAAGCTAATTTGATGCATATGCATCAACATATATTATAGAATCATTAAGGTTCAAAAATACCTCTGAAATCATCAAGACCAACCATTAACCAAAGACTGCCAGTTAGATAAAGGACAGAAGTGTCCTCCTCTGTACTAACAGATTATCCACAAACTAGCAGCTTAGAGTGTGATTGAGTTGGTATCTCAACACAGCATTGATCCCACCAGGTACCACAAAAAATTCATAAGCAGTTTTCCACAACAGAGTGGAGAGGATACTTATTTATCCAATAGCTGTTGTTCCTTACTTTCCTATTGTCTTGAAGGTGCCAAGCCCAGATGATTTTTTAGTTTCGTTAGAGCTTCACAGGTTTCTAAGTGATTAGTAACAGAGCAACTGCATATGGGTTTGTTGACTAACTCAGGCTCAGGCCTCTGGAATTAAGGAAGGTGTGTGAGAGAGAAGTGATGGGTTTGAGGTTTTTGGGATGGGGAAGAGTGTGTGTAACACTTGCCTTTACACAACCCTGCAGAAAAAGAACAGCCTATAGTCATAGATGATTGATCCATTCTCTTTTTAAAGAATAGCTTTACAGGATACTGAACAGTCTTGATAAGACTCAAGTGTAGAGAGTTGCAATGTCACATTAATGCAATGTACAGCACTTGCTTGCATTTGTAATTCTAGAAGACTTGATTGATAAGGGCTCATAGAATAAATGGCATAACATTTGTAGTAGCTTTCTTTCCCATAACTTCAGTCTAGAACTTACTCTACAAACTATGCTGATCACATTCTTGTTGATAAAATTTTAATTATTTTTCAGTTTTACCTGAAAAATCTGAACCCATGTATGGTATAGTAAAGCCAAAGTTGAAAATAACCCAAAAAATGCAAATCAGAGAATGAAAATCTATGCCTGAAAGAAATACAATGGGATATCAAGAAGAAACAAAATAGTAAAACATGCAAAGTACTTGAATGCGGTGGAATGGGTATATGATAATCCCTATGGCTTCAAAGGGAAAAGCTCAGGAATCAATGGGGTTGTGGAGTATGGTCCCTTTAATCAAGCATGGTGCTGTTTTCCCAGACAGAATGAAACTGTGCTACCTGCAGCTCTTGCAAGCCAGAGTAGAATTTTGCTGGTAAACTAAAGTCACCATCTGCTGCCTCTGCCTGAGCCTCAAACTACAACAGAGGTTATTCTGCACTACCAGTATTGTGAGAAGGGGCAGAATGGTGCAAAGATAGGCAAGAAGTGCATTTCCAATATCCTTATCTGTCTTCAACATGTTTGACAGTGGACTTCTACTGAATGAGTTGTTGCCTTAGCAATACTGATGTACAGAATGAAGACAAACCTTTTAGGGAAGCAGCTGGCAGAAGCCTGGATTACACCTTCCACATGGAGGATAAGTAGGCTGATTGAAGCTGTCTGTCAAAGTTTGGCTAGGGAGTTAGTTTCACCTGGATTATTTCACTAAAAGTCAGTGTCATATTTTAATGTGAATTAGTTTTTAAAGCTGGAGGCTGAAAGGAATTTGTTTCTCTTATATTTTCTGTACTGCATGTAGAGATAAACAGAAGGCAGTATTAGGCATTGGTAGAATGTGAAAGCTAGTGAGCCATATAAAATTCCTTCATGTTTACAGTACCTTTTAAACAAGAAGATTGTACTCTAAATTGTGAATATAGAAATGTGTGTTATTTATTATGATACTACAGTAGTTCTTAATAGAAGCTAATACAAACTTAGGTGTCTATAACTGATTACAACTAGTATATTTAACATGCTTATTAGTCCATAAGCTTAATTACTTCAAGAATCTTTTTTTATCTTGTGAAATACCACTGTGTATAATGAAGACTGTGAAGTAGGCTAGTGATGGCTGTATCCAGAGTTCAATGAAAGATGAAGAGTAAAATGGCATTGATTTAGCTAAGTGTTGGTCAAAAAATACCCACTTGGTCTGGTAGCAATAGCTGTAATAAGTAGTTCTTGCTTTGTCTATAAATTGTGACATAAACCTGTCAGTGCAGCAAGACTTCCAGATTAATATTCCTACTAGCATATTTTGGATTTTGATAATCTATTAGTAGAATAAAGTGCTTGACATGAGAGTGATTGGAAACCTGTTCTCTAGGATTAATTGTTTTGAAGCACTTCAGAAATATTGGCCAAGGAAAGTTAATACCAGTGTTGCATTGTGTAATCTTGCTTGTATGCAGTCTAGTCACTCTGTTGTGACCTAGTCATGATTCAAAGAATAGACAGAAATGGAGCAGAGTTCTATTGTCATTCGAATTTCTTAAATAGCCACTCAAAGGAAGGGGAAAAAATTTCTTGCACACTGGATAACTTTTGCTAAAACAGATACACAGTGAACTGATATTCTAACAGGAGGGCCATGAGGGTTCAAAATGGAAGTACACTAAAGTACTTTGTCTAAATCTATACTCAGCTAAATCTCCTGATTTCCTGCTTTGCTTATGAGAAGCATGGCTGTGGGTTGTAATTTTAGTAAGTGAAATAAAAAAGAATAGGGGATGTGAAAAACAAAAAAAGTCTTCTTCTGAAGAATAAAACTTTTTTTCCTAGTAAAGCTTTTGCATTTATTCACACTTGCACTAGATCATTTAAAAAAAAACTCCATAGAAAAGGGAAAGGATAGCATTCAGCATCCTCTTGCTCAAGAGAGCATAGTCAAAAAATATTCCTATTGCCATCAAATTTTCTAAAATCTGGTTTAGTTTTTGACTGTGACAATGATACTTTGTGTGAAATGCATTTAAGGATATGAAGAAAAGCCATTCTTATGTGTGTGCGAAGCCAATGCAGTGGTACCTTCATCTGTCTCTGGTGGCCAGCAGCATTAACAGAAATACAAATCAAGAATATGGCACCTGAGTCTTTTGGTTAATAATAGAGGCTTGAGGTAATTAATTAGTTCAACCAGACAAAAGGGATATAAATATGAATGTCTCTCCTATGGAATCTGTGTAGTATGGAAGAAGATCTCTGTTGTTTCACTCTTTTTTTTCTTAAGGATGTTTTTTTAGGCAATGTTGATGAAATGAGATACATAATTTCCAAATTAGAGATTTCACATTTCTGTCCTGGCTATTCTGGTATTATATAACTTAGAGACATGTGACAAGCCTAATACCATTTAGTTCCTCCATCCTCTCTACTGCACACTGGAGTGCTATGTCCAATTCCGGACTTCAGTTACAAAAGACGTGGACACACAGGAGAGACCACAGTGAAGGGCCATGAAGATTATTAAGGGAATGCAACATCTCTCCTAGGAGGAAAGGCTCAGATGAATCTCAGTGTATATATAAATACCTGAAGGAAAGGTGGAAAGAGGATGAGTGAGGCATTTCAGTGACGCCCAGTGACAGGACCAGAGGCAATGGGCACAGGCTGAAACACAGATTTTGTCTGAACATCAGGAAACACTTTGCTGTGAGGACAACTAAGCACTGAAACAGGCTGTTCAGAGAGGTTGTGAAGTTTTCATTCTTGGAAATATTCAGAAGCATTTCTGGACATGGACATTCAGCTTTTAGCTGACTCTGCTTGAGTGGAGTGTTGGGCCAAGTAACTTCCAGAGGTCCCTTGCAGCCTCAACCTGTCTGTGATTTGCATTCAGTTTGCATAAGTCCCTCTGGAAAGTTCTGACTAACATACAACATTTGCTAAATAAAAGCCAGTTAGGTCAGTGGGTTTCCTGCAGAAATTTCAAGATTGTAGAATTAGTTCTTATACAGCTTTTGATTTTCACACATGTGGTGTAATTATTCCTACTTTTTTTTATTAATGTAGTTGGATAAAAGATACAGGAAATGCACAAATTACTGTGATTCTAAAGGCCAATAAGGATAAGCTAACCAACAAAATAAAAATACTTTTGCTATCTGTCATAAAAGGCAGAATAATACAAAGAAATTTATGTTAATGAAGTTTTAGGATAGGCGTAAGAATTATTCAGACACCAAAGGCCTTGATAATAGACCAACAGAAACAGAAGCATCTGTCTTTCTGAAGTACTGGCTGATTAAGAAAATTACTGCATGCGTTCAACTAAGCTTTTCTACGAACCTTAGGTTAGTGATGAGGATTAGAGGCTTTGTAATTTTTTTTATGGAGAATTTTTAATTTCATCTTTGTGGAAAGGGGCTTAAATAAACACTTTCATTTGCATGTTGGGTTTGAATATTATTTGTGGACCTGAAATGTGTAAGTAGCTGTAACTAATGGGGAGAAAGGATAGAACAAAAGCTGTTGGAGGGCTGCTTTGCCTCCTGCTGATTCACCTGCATAGAGAAGATTCTCTGAGCACTTAAATCACTGGGGTTTAGTGTCACTTGGCATTACTGAAGCAGCTATTGCATTGTGCAGAGGCGACTTTTTTTCAGAAGACAAACTCTTTTTCTGCAGCTCCCACTGTTTTCTGGAGGAAATACAGGTGTTTGGCAACTCTTCTGAATGAAGTCATTTGATTCTTGCAAGCTTTACATTACCATGAAAATGTATAAGCATGCTAACCTTTTTAGAAGCAATTATGTTCTGGTTTTGGCTATGGTAGGGTTAATTTCTTCACAATAGCTGGTATGGGAATAAATTTGGGATTCAGTATTGATAACACAGGGATGTTTTCATTATTGCTGAACACAACTTATGCAGAGTCAAGGTCTTTTTCTGCTTGTCACGCCACCCTGCCAGTGAGGAGGCTGGGGGTGCACAAGAAGTTGGGAGGGAAAACAGCCAGGACAGCTGATCCCAGCTGACCACAGGAATATTCCTTAGTTTATGGCGGCATGCTTGACATATACCACTGGGGGAAGAGGAAGGAAGGACGCAGTATGATGTTCAGAGTGATGATGTTTGTCTTCCCAAGTACCCACATGATGAAGCTCCGCTTTCCTGGGAATGGCTGAACACCTGCCTGCCTGTGGAAAGTGGTGAATAAATTCCTTATTTAGCTTGCATGCGCAGCTTTTGCTTTCCCTATTCAGCTGTCCTTATCTCCATTCACGAGTTTCCTCACTTTTACTCTTCCAATTCTTCCCCCATGTCACTGTGGGGGGTGTGAGTGAGCAGTTGAGTGGGGCTTGGTTTCTGTCAGGGTTTAAACCGCAAAAGCATCAATCAAAGTTTGGAGGAGCAGATAGCTTTAATATTACATGGACTCTACAAATTCCTTTCACGACAGAAATTAATAAAGTGCTATGAGGGTATAAGAAATAGTCCTATCCCAAAATCCAGTTGCTGAGTATGTGTTGAAACCTATGCAAACGAAGTTCTGCAGCATATGCTACCTTATGGTTTAGAATTTGCTGACATAACACTATGAGTATTTACTCCTGCGGAATTTGCTTCATGTGTGCTGCACCATGGCACACAAGTGGGAATGTCACTAGAGAGCCCACCAGGCTGTTGCCATAGAGCAAACTGAAGGAATGCCACTTCTTTTTTTTTTTTTTTCTTTTTTCTTTTGTTCTGCTGTAGTCTGACAATGAACAGAACAGAAAAGAACTGGTTGAGTGAATTCCAAATTTTAGCAAGCTGCTCCCTTGCTGTGTTTTCTGATGGAGGGTAGAAGAAACAAAACAAACCTGCTGAGAAATGGCTATTAGTGCTTCCATGAACTAATACAGAAGTTCTACAAACTTTTCTACAGAAAGGACCCTTTGAGTAATGTGATTCCTCTTACTTAATATCATTCCAGCTAGGAAATAGCAGAGAATGTAGGATATCTATGGAGTAGGAGTACTGTAACATAACAGGTACTTGCACTTCAGGTGTACCATCAGAACTGATCTTGCATTCTTTTTACCTACACCTGAATGCATTCCTTAAAGCAATATAGTTCCTATAATGAGAAAGCTTAGTCCTCAGAGACTGAATTGAGCAACCTGGCTTGAGAAATTCATTTACGAGTTTTAAAAAGTATACAGACTGTGCCTTTTTTCTCCTCTACCTTATCTTGAAAAAAAGAGATCCATTAGAGCAAATCAACTTGTAAATTTCGGTGTCTTCAGGTTTGACTGTCATTCTCTTCTGCCAGGGTGATATTCACAAGCAAAACTAATGAAATCCAGTAGCAAAGCAGCCCAGGTTGAGATCCATCCCAGGCCAGTGTTCAGGAGCCAAAGGAAGTTACTTACATTTCTG
Source organism: Serilophus lunatus (assembly GCA_013399895.1). NCBI lineage: Eukaryota > Metazoa > Chordata > Aves > Passeriformes > Eurylaimidae > Serilophus > Serilophus lunatus. The sequence continues at coordinate 801,377 of VXBA01003763.1, read as the reverse complement.
GAAGATTGTTTGAAGTCTTAGAATTTCCTCCTGTTCGTTGTTCTCCTCTAATGAATGCTATATTGCTTTGACAACAGTATTTTCTGTAGATCAATTTAACCAGCACACAAATGCAATTTGGAAGCTCCAGCTCAGTACTGTCACCTCCTTAGCTGTTTAATGAACCAGCACTTCCCTCTAACTTTAATGGATTACTCTACAACAGAATGAAACTCATCCACATAAAGCAGCAGAGAGAGCAATTACTGAAAATTTCATCAAAAAAAGTTTTCAGCTCATGTCATCAGTTTAGTGAGTTGTCTGTAAAGTTAAGAGATATGTTTGTTTAATTTTACAGCTGTATTACTTGTTCAGGTTTGTTTGCGTTCGTTTTTCTTGATGTATGTACCTTCATAGTTATGAGATACATGTAAAAACACTGTGTTCATTTCAGGGCTAGTCCTACTCTGCATACCATGTGTTAAGTGGGGAACAATAGCCAACCTTATTATTTCCAAAGGACCTGCAGGATGGAAAATTTCTTTATTTCAAATGAAGTTCCTATTCCTTTAAGGGATCAGGAATTTACTGAAATCTTAAATGAAGTACAGTATTTTTATTACAGGACAACCCAGAAAAGAAGGAATTACTTTTAACCTAACCTTATTAGTTGTGCTAAACATCAGAGTTCCTGGGCCCTGTATCTGCAATGCAACCAAGGGCTGACTCTTCTAGCCTATGCAATGGATTTTTCACATGTCTTCATGATCGCTTGAGACAAGGATGCATTCTTGCCTTAAATTTCTGTAGTCTAAAATTCCATTTTTAATTTGGGCAAAGAGCAACTTGGATTGTAGGTGAACAGCTGGTGTTAATAATTTCAAAGTGAGAAAGTCAGCAAAGTATATTAGCAGAAGTAATCTTTCAGGAATGACTTATATAAGAAAAAAAAAGAGGATCAAATTCTGTCAGCAGGAATTAGTTCAAACACATCAATGAGTATTGCTATGCTTTTTTAAAGGGAACAATGAAAATTGAAAAAAAAAAATCAGTGAAAAAGAAACTTTTTTGCATCTCCCCAATAGTGTGTGTATGTGAAATGTCTTTGTGCATGTTTAGATAATATATAAAGTATATATAAATACATATATTTTCATATACATATAAAAATATAACCTCAAGGTGTTTATCATTCCAACTCTTCTATGTCTTCCCATCTTGATTTCATGTTCTTGAATTAAGCCTCTTGTTTTTAGTTTGCTGATTTTTTGTTTCTTCTCTTGTAAAATGTGGTATTTTTGAGGATCAAAAGCTATTGCTTTCTTTCTAGAGCTCTACCTGGCTGAATCTGTTAGATATCACTACTGAACAAGAGTTACACTGTATGCTCCGTACAGTGTGCAATTATGAAGATTGCTTAGACAGTATAGCTATGGAGTGTATTCTCTTTCACTCTCTAATGAATTCCTAATGACTATCCATAGTCATTCAAAGGGATAATTTCCTTCCTAAGATCATCTTCTTTTATGTACCCACATTTTTGTTACATGAGCCATTATTGTGCTTTTCATGTCTAAATCTGCTTCCACCTTTTTAAAAGGCTTCTTTTAAAGGCTCCCTTTCTTAATCTTATGTGACATTCTGTACCTGAACACTTTTGGCAATTCTTGAACAAGCTTTCCCTGTCTGCAGAGAGTCTGTGTTGGCTCATCTTACTTCCACAGTGCAGCTGGGCATGCTAGATTGAATTTTTCTGCTTCATACTTGCCAGCTGCCAGACCTTAATCTCTTTCTAAAACCAAGAATTATCAAACTCCTCAACTTTTTCTCTCATTACCATAGCTTGAGGCCCATATGGCAGATTTACATAGGAAGACAAAACAAAGCAATTCTGCAATTATCCTCAAAGCAAAAGCTTCTCTGTTGAATCCAACAGTCCCACTGCACAGATTTTAGTGGAGCAGTCTCATGTGTCTGACAAAGCGATAGGTTAAACTGGGTACTGAGAGCACTGAATTTTAATCTGGATTTCAACATTGACTGCCTATGTGTCCTATGGCTAGAATTTACCTTTAGCATTTCAGAATGTCTTTTCGTGCCTTGCTACAGTAGGCTCTAAACCTTGAGCATTACTGCATCAGAAGTTTCCTTCAGTCACTCCCATCGTATTTGTGAACTCAAACAGTCTTTGCTGCTTCCAGCCATTAGAGGACCTCACAAATATTTTCAGCTCAGCTCTTGAGTTTTCATTCACTCTGTTTTACAGTGAAAGGATTAGGGATGAGAAAGCCTTCAAGCTGAAGTTATATAATGGCTGTGCTCTGTCCCCTAGAAGGACATTATATCCTTGTTTTGAGGTGAGGTTGCAACAAACCAACAAGTTCTTCCACTTCTGAGGGATGAGAGTTGACAGATAACATTTTAAATGCATATGTTGTTATTACGCTAGACTGAATTAAGGTAGCAAAGGTGACAGGAGTATAGAATGATTGAATTTTAATCTGGATTTCTGGGGAAACATTTTAATTATAAAACTGTGTTACTTTGTCACTTCAACAGTACACAAATTTTGGTTTGAGGACTGCTTCTGCTGCAGCGTGAAGTCAGAAATGTGAAGGTGTAAGTGATTCAGCACCGTTACTAATGGTCTAATGGCAAAAGTGCATTTCCCACTAGCAGTCCCCCTGAAACATTCTGGAAAGTTGTTTTAATATTTTGATTTGATTAATTAATATAACAGGTAATATTTTTCCCTGGATCCTCCTCAGTGTTAACTGTAAATCTGAACTTGACATGAGTCACATAGATGGTACTGATGGAAAAGCCAGCAGAAAAGAGTCATCTTAGTGAAGCACATGATTTTCAATTTGTCTGAAACATTTACCAGCAGAGAGGTGAGAGGTGAAAAAAGAGTGACGTAAAATATATGTACAACACAACACTTTTCTTCAGATACTTAGTTTTCCCTCTTTGCTATGGCATATGTCTTTGGTCCTTTGATTACTGAAACCGTGAAGCAATTTGTAGGGTAGTTTTCATCTTGGCAAGCTGCCTTTGTTTCAGCAGTCATTTGGATCCCCAGATGACTCTGGACAGGTGTATGTGTTATACTAGTGATACAGAGTGACTTCCTTCCTGCTGTGAAATGGCTTGGTGAGCCATTGTTTCACTTGGGAAGAACACCCAAATACCAGCACGTAGTGTTAGAGGGCATGTTTTGCAGTACACAGTACCTTATGCCAAAGGCAGTGTAATATCACAGAACTACCAAGTCTAAACCACCACCACCACCACCACCCCCTACTTCCCTCATGCTACATTAGTTAGAAACAAAAGCTTGAGACATTGTATTGGAAGGGAGAAAACACCATACTATTTCCAGTAATGTATCTATAAGTGAACTAAGGAGAGAGAGAGAATGACTTTGGCAAATGCCAGAGGACCTACCTATGGTACAAAATGCAGTGGCTCTTGAGAAGATTTTTGAAAATATTTGGCTACTAGTTTCTAGAATATTGTGTATTAGAAGAAAAGTGGTTTAAGTCTATCCAGGCTTCAGGCAGAAATTTGCAGAGCCATAACAGTAGCAACAAATTATCCGAAATTATGGTACTCTGAGGTGGAAATTTGCATTGTTTTTTCCAGCCAAAATTCCATGTGTTAATGCTGATGTAGGGTGACTATCCAACAGGTGCTTTCACTCACCTATTTCATTCAGTGATACAGCCAAAGATAAGAGGAACAGACAATTAGATAAGAGGAACAGACAATTAACTGCATTGGGCTCAAGGACAAAGAGTGAAAAATACAGCATGCGTGAGAATTGTTGAAAAATATTATTAAAAACACGCAGTTTTCAGAATATGGTGATAAAAGACCTCTTAACCGATCATTCCAATTCCTTTATCTAAACAGGGAGAGAAAAATAAATATCTTACTGTTCATTCAGGAACAGAAGCAATTCTGTCAGCATGAAATCTAGTAGGATGGAGAACAGGCCTTCTATGACATTCAATTCCAGTAGCTTCCAGTTAGAAACTTAAAATATTGGCATGTCTTTGCTAGAGATACGTAAAAATTAATAGGCAGGAAAGAGGTTGCATGAGGGGGAGTGAGATGCCTTTTCCCTGCTAGGTTGTTCAAGAGATAACAATGATTGGGCTAGCCAGGATAACCTAGGGAATATTGCATTTCAATTCAAGCCACTGAAATTTGGCCCTAGTTGCAGACTGCCTGCCTGCTCATTCAGTTCAAAAAGACCTTAATGCATGCAAACTGCTTTCCTTTGGAGAAACAAGAGTTAGAAGCTCCTGCCCAGATGGGGACTATGTGCATCCCTGTGCAGCTGGGGTCAGACAGCTCTGAACCAGGAAGTGTCATGCCACAAAGTCCTTCAACTTGTACTAAGCATTCACATGCCAGCTGGATGCTTTAGGGCTGTCAACAGCTCCTGTAACACTCTAAAGAGCTGCTTGTGTTACAAGCAGAAGGAGCTGACTGTACCTCAGTATTTACTATCAGATACCAGCCCTGAGCTCCATGGGATTTTGCTGCTTTCTGCCTCATCTGCTCTGATTTGGTGCACTTTCTCTGTTTAAACTCCAGTTGATACCTTATTGCCTTTATTAATTGTTGAAAGAAAATTTTCAGAATTAATGAGACAGTTTTAAAAGACATGCAATTTTGTCTTTTAGTTACACTCCAGTCATATTCCCTTTTATTTTTCCTCTGGTTCTATCTTATTTTCCAAGAAAAGTGATATGCCTATCTGTAGTTTCATAACTCCTAAGCTAATTGTTTCGAGAATATGCAGGTTATCGTGACATTCTGTATAAAAACTCTCACACTTGCAGAGCCATAACTGCAATTTTGGTGCTTTTTGCACCAAAAGAATAAAATGCACTTAAGAATAAAATGTACAAAAACTCCAAAACTCTTTTATCAGCAGTGTGGCATTGCTTTCCCTCAGTCCCAATTAACCTTCAGTTTATGTGAAGCAGCAGGCACCGCGTCCTTGTTTGCAAGTTCTACAAGTTTTATGTGAAGTGTACCATGACCTTACTAGCTAATAAAAATATGTATTTAAAAATAGACAGAAAAGTCAGAAAGGAGAATGAACTTCAGAGTGGTAATATTATTTCACATCACATGTCCTTTTCTCCCCTATTTCTCCTTGTTCCCTACCCATCTGGTTGATAAATAATCTCTGTTGCTTGTCTCTTTTGTATGATAGGGCTCATTAGTACCTATAGCTAAGGAATGGGGGTTTTTTTTGTATGATCCTGTGTCAGATGTCCTTGACGTGTCTCTGTGTCCCCATATTTCTATTATTTTGTGAAACCTTGGGTATACTCATCTAGGACCTCGAGAGGAAAGTGATCTCTCTTGACACGTGGGAAGAAGAAGCAGTAACTGTGGCAGACTGTTCCTGCAGCCTGAGTGTTGTGAAGCAAGGAAGAAATCTAGGTTAAAATGTCTGGGCTGCTGCCTCTCTCCTTTGAGTGGCCTTGGGAACCCCTGGTGAATGCAGCAATGCAGGGAACTAGTATGTAACATTCCCCTTTTCTTACGTATGATGCAAACCAGCTTTTTACTAGGAACTTTTATGGCAATAGCTTTTTTAGGGAACTTAAATGTAAAGAGGAAACATGTAGCAAGTTTTACATGTCTAGGGAATTAAAGAGTAGGGCAGGTCTGCTTTCAATTAGGATTTTGCAACCAGCTACATGCTCTGTCAAAGAAAATTGCTTGTGACAGTTGTTGTTGTAACATGTATTGGGGAAAGTCACCTCTAAAACTGCAAACATCCTTGAATAAAAATTCAGCGAATCACAGTGATGTGGTCCTGAACTGGTGCAGGAACAGGTGGACAGAAGATAAATGATACCTATGTAGGGTATCCTGGAGAACAGCTGTTCTTTGTGGCCAGTGCTTATTGGTGGGATTATACCAAACCCTTGGCCACTTGTCTGTTTGAGTTATGCCAATAGGAAGCATGAAGGTGTTTCCTTAATTTAAGGGCATTGAAACGCTCTGTAATAAAGGACTAGGCATAAAAATATTACTGCAGCAGTCTAGATAAGGTTCAATACAGTGCCTAAAAATGTGTCTTACAATGCCTGTAAATCCTCTATCAATTATGTTATTTGATCCATTGAGGAGGCTGGACTTTTTTTGGTGGATAGGTTAGCTGACTTCATGACTAATAGCCAATGTTCATACAGAGTGATAAACCAGTCTGCTTCTACACCACTCAAAACCCTGCTGACAGATAGCAACAAAATGGCATCAGATGCCGAGCAAGAACAGATACCACTAATAAGCTAAGGGAGGGATTCATAATTCACATCCAAGGTCTTATTGTAGCTTGCTGCCTTCTTAATAAGGTGCGGGAGTCTGGCTACCATTCCTGAATACCAAGTACAGCAGAATAGCAAGAAACTCTTCTCATTTGCTTGTGTTGGGCAAAAGACTTTTAATCCCTGGATACACTTGCAACCCATGTACCAAGGGCAACATATAGCTGTTTATACACAAGTGTTTTGTTTTGCTGGGTTTTTTTCTTCCAATTGACTGACTTTAATCTTCATTCACTTATCATGCCTCAAGTTTCTGAAAAGTGTCCAAGACTTTCTTCAATACCTTCTGGGAAGAGAGTTTATGCTCCTTTGTCCTGTTTTAGCTCATGCCATTATTTTTCTGGTGAGCTTTTCATGCGGGTTTTGTTGTTTTGTTTTTTTTAGTAGCTTAGGGCTTTTTTATTCATTCCATCTCATTTCACAGGAGTGCCATCTTGTAACTTACCATCTAGAAGATGCCCTCTTTCTTCCAGTGCAAGTATCAATGTACATCCAAGTTGTGCAGGTTCTCAAGACTTCAGGTCAACAGGTTACTAAGCCACGAAGTAGATAAACCTGCCTGTTTCTAGCAGCTTTTGCAAAGAAACTGTCAACAAATTATTCTATTGTAAATGTTGTTCTCTAGACAGACCATATTAAGGTCTCATAAGACTTATTAGACTGTCCACTGACTCCTGGCATAATGGTATTTATTCTGTGATGCAATTAAGGCCTTCATTTAATGACTTTGTCTTTTGTAAGATCTCAGTTGTTTCGCTCATTCATTCACAAGGGAGTATACAACAGTCTCATCAAAGGGCAGAGTGTGAGATTGTATTGCTATGATAACTTAATTTATGGACTACAGCAGCCAGAGGCCACTGTAGTGTTCTTAAAGTATTTTTCATTTCCCTCACAGGTTATATGTTTAAACAAATCTACTTTTGCTGTGCTGGAATTTACCTCAGCATGTCTCAGAATGCAGTACCAGGATTGCCTCCTACCTTGTGTACTAAGTGGCATTTTCCTGCCATCAGAGTTATAATTCTACCCATTGCACTCTGCTTTCCAGTGACATTTTAGTGTCTTTCACCTGTCTTCCTTTTTTCTTTTCATCCTTATTCACCATCATTTTCTTTCAAAGGACACTTGGTCTTTTGCTTGACTCAACAATCTGGTTTTACATATTAATTGCCCTGTATGGAAGTATCAAAGTGAATCCAGCTCATTGTCTGCTTCTAAAGAGGAAGCTGTGATATTTCTGTAAATTTCCTCTAAATTTTATTTCTCCTCTGTGTCAAGTATGATATATTGACTGGTCAAGATGCTATTTTAAGGATGCAGAATACACATGTGTTTGTACCACAGGTTATCCTCACTGCTGTTGGGGTCGTGGATACAACAACAACAACAACAAAAAACCCAGAGTGTGGTTATAACTCTAGGGCTTTTGTGCATTTGATTCAATATATGGGTTATAATGACCCAAAGGAAGTGAACAAAGTGTTGAAAATTAAACCGAGGTCTCTCAGCCAGCAAAATACTGATGTACAGTTAGGGGCTGTGCACTAATCAAATTGTTTCTCATGCCTTGTTAAATGTCACTGTCATTAGAACAAATATACAGGACTAAGAGCAATAATACTGAGGCCTGTGCATGTGTCTGTGCTCTGAATAGCTCAGTTTGTGCTATCTTCCCACCTGTAGTGCTCAAGTTCTCTGCACAGAATATCTACTGTGAACTGAAGAAAAAAATATGGAGAAATAAGATTGGCATAGACTTCCCAAATAAAAAATTACTAATTAAAACGAAAAATGGCTGTAGATATAAAGTCAGCATTATTTACTTGATCTAAAAAGCAAGGAGAATTGCTCAGAGCAGGTACCCTGCATGGGAATTCAACCCTGCAGAAAATATGCTGAAATGGAAAGTTCCCAACATAATTTAGCTGAAAGGGGAGGGCCTTACCTGGGGCAGAGAATACACATGCTTGCTTTTATTCAGGAAGATAATGAAAGGGAAGGCTACTGTGAAGAATTCTTAGATCATTGTTCTTTCAGTCGAATTTGTTTCTCAGTTACATGATGTGATCAGGAGGCAGGATGGGAACTGTATCTCTTACTGAGGGACAAGCTCATTGGAACCAGGTTTTTAAAGAAAAACCCAAACAACAAAAAAATCCAACAAACCACAAAGCAATATTTAAAACTTTTCTGCATTGTAGGTGACTGATAAAAAAACAGTGTTTTGAGTTTCATGGTCAAGGAAAGAATAATTGAATGTGGGTTTTTAAACCATTCTCATTTTTCTTTTCTGTCAGCTAGCAAGAAATAAGCTAAATGACATTTAGATATTGTAATACGCAAACTGTTCTAAATCAATGGATTTGTTTTTGATATTATTTTAAAAGTTGACATAATTTTTAGGTGTTTCTGACACTTGTACTTATGGGAGAAGGTTTGCTACATATTAAACTTTTTTCGGAAGCAGTGGGTAAAATGGAATATAGACTTGGCAAGCATTTCTTTAAGCTGGCATATGGTAAACAGAGGATGCCAAGGTACAAGTAGCCAGATTAATTAATTCTGTCTCCTGGACACTATTGGAAACATTTTATGTCCATACTTTCATTCTGCCTTTGATACAACCATTCCCTCACTAAAATCAACAGAAAACACTTGAATTTGTTTTTGTAAAGCAAATAAGGATGTATAAACAGAAAGGTAAAGCAAGATTGTGCCCAGAAGTTTACTTTCAGTATCAGCTTTTGACATGTTCTTGAGTGCATGGAGCCAATGGATGAGAATACAGTCAGTCAGGCACTCAAAACAGGACTTCGAACCTTTCCTCAGACAGGATCAGTAGCAAAAGCTCAACAGATTTTGGAGAAATCTGTTTGGTATTTTTTTTGTCTCCTCAAACTCAGTGCTAATATTATAATTATTATTGGAATTTAATTGTATTTGGTGTTTTCCACAACAGATAGTTATGAATTCATAATGATTCAATTACTTACTTAAATAATATAGTCCGGGATAAGCACTTCAGTGGTGACAAGACAATCATCAGTAAAGTAGACTGCGGTGAGCTTTCTCCACCATAAAACTATAATGGTCTACAACAATGGCCTTTTACAGCAGATACAGAACCATTACCCATAACTAGGTCTGGTGTTCTCTGATTGTCTCTCAGTGGAAATCAAAATAAAACCAAAAACCATGAAAAAAACCCAAACCAACCAAACAAATCCCAAACAACACACAACTTATTTGAAAAACAGGAAGTTTCAACAACTGGATTTTCAGTTGATAATGGATGCCAGATTTGCAAAGTAACCTCCTTTATTGGTTTCGTTTTCACTCCTTGCAGCATACTTTTTTTGCTATAGATGATTCAGGAATATTCAAGAATATTTCAGCAACTCAAGTTTAAATGCTTTTTTTTTAATGCGCTATTAATTTTACTTTTAATTACTTTAAAGAAAATGTTTGGCTCAATGATCTTGATATCAAAATAAATTACAGAACTAGTTCTTCTGAATGCTTTGCCAATTTATTTCTGCTCAAACTTTGGGAGCAAGCCATTTTAAGATGCTGTTTTGATCCTCTCTGTGGTCTGACGCTTTCTCTAGTAATATCAAGACTAATTTTTCTGTTCTTTTACTAAAGATTGTCATCACCTAATGAGTTTTGGTCACAGTTATTTGGAGATTAAAGACTTTCCATGCAGTTTCTCAGTACTGAGTGAATTAGTTGATGCTAGACTTGTTTTTCCTTTCTTCCTAGACTTTAACTGGTACTGTTTCTAAGGGTGTACAGTGACTGCACTTCCTATAATGTCACTTGCATTTTACTCCAAAGTCTGCAGGAAGTTCTGCTTTAAATAGATGTCATGCATTTATAAGTTCACATGGCTTTATTTTATGCTGGCATACTCTTCTGTATACTACAATAAAAATTAGGCTCCTTAGTTTGAGAGAAAATGGAAAGTGGATGTCTTCCTCTATGCATTTTCAAATTTGCGGTGTCAAAACCTGCATTCAGCCCTTTACTATGTTTCTCTTTTCGCGTTTTAAGAGAAGTGTGAAATTTGGAGTTAAATGGATTCACTCAGGTGACGCGTTCAGTCAAATGCTGTGTCCTGGTGTCACCGTGGGCTTGCAGCTGGTTTGTGTGACAGGTTGTGGGGGAAGACACACAGTAAAGGAAAATACTTTTTGGTAGTGATAATTGAGAAATGTTTCTGTCTTGGAGCACATTGCAGTCTTACAGTTTCTGTCACTTAATGGTCAAGCCACAACTCTTACTACGAAATCCACCTTGAGTTCTCAAGAAATCAGATGCTAGATTCAGATGTGAACCATTATGCTGGCTTCTGACATTTATACTTGCAGGAGATGGCCTTACCTGAGCAGACTGAAACAATCTAGGTTTGTTTGGTTGAGCCTTTGGGATTTTAGTTTTGTTTCTAGGTTTTAGAGGATTATTTGTTCTTAATTAAAAGACCTGAAATGCAGTCCTTACAGGGATTGTATGTTCCTATGAGCAGAGACTATATGCTCCTAAGAGCTCCACAATGGATGAAAAAAATCCTGGTCACTTCTTTTTTTCTTCTGTTAAATAAATGTGCAGACTTAGCACAAAATGTCTGAGCTTCCAGATGACAATCTTTCTCTACTTTCTATGGGCAATCAGGAATGAAAAGACTATTGCAGTAGCTCATGTTTTACAACTTGCCTTCCCCTGCAGCTCTAATATTTTTCTGAGATTGACTTTCCTAGTTTGTAGTAAGTGAATACTGATCTCATAATAAATTTAGGAAGTGTCGAACCTTAGGAATTAGGTTTATATGACTAATTCAGGATTTAGTTCTCTCTTAGATTCTGGTCAGTCATAATTTTTATCTCGCTAAGCTTTTTCCCAACTGATTCTATGATTTAAAGTAATAATCTTGTGGTAAGAGGCCCATCAGTGCTTAATTAGACGGTATACCAGAATAGCATTCCATTGATAATTAAATATGTCAGCTTAATGCAGTAGGTGTGACTTAAATGTATTAAGCCACTGGGAAGTCACTTGAGCTGCCTACTGAACATGAAAGGAATGCAAAAAATATCTTCCTTTTGGACTATTAAAATTCTTCATCATTGTTAATTCTGATTTGCAGTAAAATATTTCAGTTTGAAAATCCTTTTTCTTTCATGAAACATATATTCCTGTTTGCTACATCAGCAAAGCTTGATGTCAGCAGCAATGTGCTGTTTTGTACCAGTGACTAGCTTAAAGATGATATGTTTGTAAATTCATGCTCAACAGAGGACAAAAATACCTGAGTATGGTGTATTTTCTAGAAACATGGTATTACCCTGGAGATGTAATCACATGTACCTTCCTGGCCTTCTCTCTGGTGAGGGTAGGAAAAAAAAAAATAAAGCAAACACCTAATGCATAATAAAATGGCCTTGGTCCAATATAGCTCTAAAGTGAAGGTAGGGAAATGACAACATAGATCACATAGCAGAACCATGTGTCATCATCTCTAGAGTAGAAGTTGCTACTAAACGCCTGTTTTATAGTGTCTGCACTGATGTAGCACTGCGAGAATGAGTTTCAGCTCTGATTCTTATGTTTTGGCCCTGCACCTCAGTGTTCGAATAGGATTTGTGCTCAATGAGGCACCAAGACACTGAAATTCATACAATCCCAAAAGCACAAGATTTGGGAGAGATATCCAGTGGGCTGCAATCCGACCTCCTTCTCAGCATGGGTCCAGATATCGCTTGCTCAGGGCTTTTGTCTAGTGAAGTCTTGACTATCTCTAGGGATTTTGGGGTAGGTCATTCAGCATTGTTAGTCTTTAGGGAGAGAATTTCTCTGAAAAATTGATCCTGCAATGAGAGAGCTCCATAATTTGTGCCCTGTAAAAAGTCTGCTGAAATGTAAGCCATAAGGAAAATGATTTTCATCTAGAAATGAAGCTGCTGTTACTATAGCGTTATACTTCTGGGCGTCCAGGGCTCAGCAGCTGAAAAGTTGTTATGCCTGGATTCTTTTTGGGTGGTCAGAGCAAAAGAACAAATGTCTACTGAAGTACCATGTGAAGCACTGTCACCACCATGTCTTGTGACTGCAGCAGGGCTGATCAGAGCTCTGCTGGGCCACATCCACATTTGAAGCTCTGCAGGACAGCCACTCTCCTTGCTGCCCTGTCTGTGCCCAAATTCAGGCATTACCAAGTTCACATCTTCCATTATGGTCACACCAGCAATTTGCACAATTTAGCTGACAAAAAGCAATCCTACATCACAGCAAACTTAATTGATGATACAGCAAATGGTTGATTTAAACTGATATAATTTGATCCTTTTTCCCAATTTTGCTGGTGCACGATTCTATGTTTTTAAAAGTTTATCTCAATCTGCCTCTGATTTTCACCTCTTGAACCTGCATTGCTTTCTATTTGTGACATGAAAATTAGTTGCCATGGAAATGATTGCAGCAGGAACCAGGGGATCTTTTAAAGAGAGGACAACAAAAAAAAAAGATTGCATATAAAAGCAGATGGGCTTAGCAGTGAACACGGAAGAAAAATCACCTAAAATCTAAAGTGTAAGGAGCAGGGAAGCTTCTTTGAAAAAAATCCGTCTATATTTTAATTTGTATACCAGCATCATCTTAAACCTTTCTGATTTCCTAGAGCACTGTGTGCCTGTAGGTGTTTACCTGACATTCCAATTGATATGGAAGTGTATCCTTACATCTGTGGGCACCGAGAACCAGATTTAGTAGGACACATGGTAAAATGAGTTGCAGCAGGTAAGCAAAGGCTCCTCTGTGAAATAGGTATAAGAAGAAAGGTTCAGAGGGTTCCTCTGCTGGTCCAAAAATTTTGCAGTCCGTATTCCCCAAATGCTGCGCAACAAGAGCATCTGCCTGGGAAGTGCAGTGACAACAGCCTGGAGGGTTATATTTGTAATTTTTTTCTTGTCTTAATAAGGCTTTGAATTGTGATATTTCAAGGCTAATTCTTTTGATTTGGATAAGAATGGAATAAAATCCATGGTGAGGCTGTCAGGCTTATACTGGGATGGCTTTCATTCACAGCATTGACACAAAGATTCTCCTAGATTCTCTGGAAAAATCAAATGCAATTTTCATTATGGAGGATTATAGTCTTTCTATCTACATTTCTATATCCATAGTGATGGGAAGCTGACAGTCTCTTCACACATGATGTTAGGGAAAATGCTCAGTAGATTCAGCCATGGTGATTGGTGATAAGGACATTTTCAGGGAAAAGTAAACTAAATTTCACATAATGTAAGGGACGATATTTAGTTCTGTAACTGTTTTGCCTAGGTATAGTACAAGTCTGGACATTTAAAAAGTATTCATAGATGTCCAATGTGTTAGTCACCTGGGGAATAAAAAAGGCAATTAGATCTGTGTGTTTGCACAGTGAGAATGTTGAAAGGCACAATGATCTCTTGCTAATAATCAGAACATCTAGTCCTCTGCAAGGTGACTGAAAGGATCACAAGCAGTCTGTTTTGAGTTCGAGGAACAAGCCTTGTTTTACAATACCTTTTGAATAGATACTGGTTTTGACACTTTCTGCACAATTATCATCTATAGGGACCACTGCAAAGCTTCATAGTATGTCCCAGGTAAAACAGTTTGTCTCCACCCATAGCCCAGAACGATGTGATTTAATTGTATGGTACCAAATATACCACACCGTCATTACATTGTCCTGTTCTGCTGGGGCATTGGCTTCTGCTGGCGAAGTATAAATTTAAGCAAATACCTGAGAAAGCTTTTTATGCATTTACTGGAATAAAAGTAAGATAAAGAAAAACACTTAACATCTAGTTCAGGCCATTCTTTTGTTTGGTTTGTATGAATATTTCAGTGTATAAAAAATGTCTGTACAGAGCATGAGATTTATGTACATGAAGAATATTTGTCAAAATCACATTAAGAATTTATACAGATGAGTAATCAAAAGACCCAAATTTTAGTGGTTATGCTTATAAATGTGAATTAAAAAAATACAATGCACAATCTAAATTCAATGGTAATGCTTGATTTTTGGTTTATATACTCAAGAAGAAGGGCTCATCAATAATCCCATCATGGAAGACTGTTTGTAGGAATGGTTCTTCAAATAATTAAATTATGACATATTAGAATATTTTAAACGGCTTAAGGCAAACTATGAATAGAAAAATAACTTTAAACAAATTAGTTGTTCTAGATGGGAACTTCAACATCTATGGTCAATGTTATCAGCGTTAAGGAACATCATATTATTAGCAGCCATTTCTCTAAATTTAGAGTGAACTTGCGCCCATCTGCCACATCTCCATCTCTATTGCTTGGCAGTAAGTATCATGGTTTGCTTTGGGAAATTTGTTTAAGTATTTTGTATCAGCACATCATTCAAAACTTACTCAAATCTTAGTCTTCAGTAGGGCTCTGTCATAGATGGGCTAAATGTTACTTTGTGTTTCAATGACTTTTTAATTGTGTGTTTCTTTGTGGTCCTGATGTCTTCAAAGTGCCGGTGGTTTCTGCTCTTTCACCAGGTTCTATGAACAGAGAGATAAAAGAGAAGCACATCTTGTGATATCACCGAGACAGACAGGATCATAACAGTTAGGGATGGGGAAAAAAAAAAAAAAAAAAAAGTATTAGATATCAACATCTCTTCTGGGGGTGAAAAACGTCCTTAATGAGGATTAAACTTGTCAGAGCTTAGACTGGGAGTCTGAACTATTTCATCTGATGATAATTAACAAGAAGTGCACTGTTAGGTAAAATAATATCCTACAGGACATATGTATGTTAGTCAAAATTAGTTTTTTGGTTTCTATACATCTTGTAATTAAATTTAGTATTAAGAGCTTTTTTTTTTTTAAGTTCTAGTAGATTCTGTTCTCGAAATTTGTCTTCAAAATACATTTGCTGTTCAGTTGTAATAATACTTTGTAACACAAAAGATGCAAACAGCATTTAAATAAGGGCAAGGCCAGTGGCTGTTCAATTCATTTGCTTTTCATACACTGGTACATACTCTTAAAAATCAAGGGCCTGCACAGGGCTGAAGTAAGAAGAGCTGTAGCTCTCCCTCCCACTGTTGCTACAGTACATTTCACCTTCCATAGTGTTGTTTGAAATGTCCTTGGATATTTTTAATCATTTAAAGTTATTTTCTTAAAGGGTCATTCTGACCCTGTCTCATGAGTCAAATTTCCTAGAAGCATTTCTAGTCTCATGCAGTGAAATCTTTTGAAATAATTCTTTAAAGTATTTTTGACCAATGCTATAATTGCTTTTCTTTCTTGATAAGCATCGGTGTAAACTACAGAAATTCTTTCATTGCAAAGGTGAACATTTTCTGTTGCTTAGATTCTAAGCATTATCACTATTTTATTATTGCCCAAACATCTATTATCATGAATCTGCCATGTTTAAATATCTTGTAGTCAAAGCCTCATGTTTTCTACTTTTTTTTTTTTAAACAAACTATATACATGTTGTTTTCTAAAGAAGTATTAAAGCGTGAAGTTTGCCTTGCTGTTTCTGCAGCTGATATTTCTGGGCACAGTCAAAAACAACCCTTAAAATGAAAGGTTCCAAAGTCTTCTGTACTTAATTGTGCAAATACAGCATCACAGAATCAACACTATTAATGGAGATTTCACTGTTAGTATCTTATTTATGCACCTTCTAACTCTTAGTGAAATGGAAAAAAAAGGGCTTCCTACCGGTGATTGCAGTTCAGTCTCTAGAGATGGATTTGCAGACATCTGAATCCTTTTGCTGTGGGTTTATATTCTAGCATGGAAAAACTGAACATTCTGGACTCAATGATCCACCCTCACCAACCATTATCTTTATATGAACATAAGGAGTGTGAATCAGACTCATGTTGCTGTTCCATGATTACATTCTTTCCTGGATGGGTGACTTGCACAATGCTCCTGAATGGTGCCCCACAGGTTTTGCTGGCATTAGTTTGTGGAAACACACCGACTTTGGTAGGCAGAACACTTTCTGGCAGTGTGATGACATTGAGGTGAATGCACAGAGTATTAAATTCTTCTCAGCTGTGAGTGGCGTTCCTAATTTAGTGGAAGGGAATTCAATACCTTTCCACTTTGGAATAGGAAAGAAAGATTTCTAGGCCAAAATGAAAGAATATTTTTAGGCCTAAAAAGGTAGAACAAAATCAAAACAACCACAAACAGGATCTCACAGTGAATGTTGGAGGTTACTTATTTTTTAAAAAGATAATATGAGTGTCACAACGCACAGTGTATCATCTTACTTGTCTGTTCTTTTGCATTGCAGTAACGCAATACCCTAAACAAGACAGCCTATCATAGGGGAAAGCTTCTTGCAAACTAAAAAGGACATTTCTGGCTGAGATGAGAATGTTTTGTTTTACTTTACTTCATGCAAATCTTCATGTTTCCCTTGTTGAAAACAAGTGTGTTCCCTTCCCTCTTCATCAGTACTGAAAAACACAATCACGAGTATTCTGTGTCCTGCTACATTTAAATAGTCAGCTGGCAAATCCACAACAAAGCCCAGCTGGAAAGGGTTTTTAACTTGACTATTTTTATTTGATATCTGGACTTCTTGGCAAATGAAATCTCTGAGCATTGTGAGTTTTTGGCTTTTGGTTTTATCCTTAAATACATTTGATTTAAATTATTCAAGATACTTTCCTGTGCCTGCTTAGATTACAAACCATTATTTCTACCCTTTGGAAATCTTCCCATTTCCAGGATTTCTCCAGGCTGAAACAGGCATCATTTTCTTCTGGATATTGGCTACAGTTAACTGTGCCCTTCAGTACTTTCAGCCCTAACAGGTTAAATAAATCTGGCTCTGGAAGGTCCATTCACAGCAGCTGGCTGTGAGTACTGTAGATTTATTTGGTAATTTAGGTACCAATGAGTGAGAAACTTTTTCTTCTGGAGTGTTTTCAAGGACTATAAAACTTCTGCCTATGTATAAGAAGAATGGAGATATATTTTCTGTGGTTTTCTCTATGCCTAGGCAAATAAGATGCAATAATAAGTAAGAAATTTATTCAGACCTTTTGCTGGGAGATGATTCCTATCCTCTTACTAAAGGTCTATGACTGATGTACACTAGCTTTCAGCACTATCAGTTGTATTTTAGAAAGTGATGATAAAAAGAATTGCTGTCTTGCACCATTTGCAAAACGGGTTTGCCCAGCCTGACTGCAAAGTGAAACTAGGAAGAAGGTCAGCAGTTATCCTACAGAAAAAGCTGTAGCCAGGTGAAGAGGGCAGGCTGCCGTTTAAAAGACTCTTGTGATACTGCACCAAGCATTTGTTGCTGTTGTAGCCAGACACTTGCCATCAGGTTGTCTCTATATTCCTGCATTCAGTGAGGCTTAGTCTTCTCTGTCTCACAGGGAAGATTTTGGTGTTCATCATCCTTCATGCAAACTTTTCTAGCTGCCGGTTTGACTCACGCTTTTTGTCTTTGCCATAACATACATGAGAAGCACTTGCTATCACACCAGCTGAAAGGCGTTATAAGTTGTTCCCTGATGTTTTGTGCTGTGTGCTGCTGTTTCTGAGCTGAACACATGCCTGATTATACACTAACTTGAACACAATCTCAGAGAGTAATGAAGTTTGCTATGCTGGCAAACTGGACTTGGGGATTAAACATATATTAGGATCACAGCTTGAATGAGAGTTAACAATGTTATTAAACTAAAAGAAATCTCAGTCCCTTGTAAATATAATATAAGCCTGACACGTACAATGAAAATCAAAGCACATGAAATTCTTTCAAAAGCTTAACTGTTGTAGTGACTTTGCATAAAACCTCAGTCCTTTTCTCAAAATAATGAAGGAAATTATTTTGTACTTCATTTATCTACATGATTATATTTGATGCTATCGAGCAGACATTTTATTAAATGTTTTCAAATCCAACTTTTAAAAATTTAAGTAGGAAACATCTTAAGATGAAGAGGTCAATCGAAACCTGTACATTTCCAGTATTTAGGTATAATAAACTTCACAGAAAGTGTTATTTGATATTGGAATAGGCTGTCCTTGGAGGTGGTGGAGTCATCGTCCCTGGAGAAGTTTAATGAAAAACTGGATGTGGCTCTTAATGACATGGTCTAGTTGGCTCAGTAGTGTTTAGTCATGGGTTGGACTCAGTGATCTTAGAGGTCTTTTGAAACACAATGGATTCCGTGATTCTATGAATCTCAACTGTTAAAAGCAAAAGATTCACCAAACTGATAAACCCTATCTCCATTTTCACATAACAAGTATGTAAAGCAGGACTGCACTAAAAGGTGTTTCACAGCCAACAAGTATGTAATACAGCTCTGATACTTTTTGTTTCAAAACCAAATGAAAATATAGACTAAAATCCCAAGAATCTAAATTCAGAATCTGGAAATGAATGAGATCTTGGAAGCTTAAACACCAGTGTGTTATTTTAAAATGGTTTTGACAATCCAAAGAGCATAGGTATCTGCTTTACATAACTAATGTTTTGGTTTGGTTTGTAAATGGTAAATATTTCATAAATCTGCATGAGTTTCAATGAGATTAGAAACTGGGCTACTAAATTACAAAAAAGTATTGTAAAAACACGATTTGAAGAAAAAAAAAAAAAAAGGCAAAAAAAATAAAGCCGAAACAGGGCTGTGCTTGGACTTGTTTAAACATTTTGTGTCTGAGTGTTTCAGCTCTATAAACTGAATTATGCAGTCTCCCTGCTTTGCGAAATCTAGGGGTGTCATTCCTGCTTCTAAACACAATGGGACCAGGATGTGAGTCTGTGATGTTCCTTGGGCTGGACACATACCTACTGCTTGTTTATAAGAAAATTGGACCATTTAAATAATAAATAACAAATAACAAAATGTTTAAGGCTAACAGACTAGTTCAACCTTAAGATTTTACAGTGTGTGAAAATGTAGGAAATGAAACTGCAAATCTGCCACCATATAACTGAGCTGGAGAGGAAGGCAGAGGGAAGGGAGGGCAGGTAGCTCAGCAATCAGCAGGAAATAAGGGTGAGTGTGGATGCCCAGGGAAAGGTTATTTTGTTTTGTTTTGATCATGATGCAGAAGGTGCTGCCACAGTTGTGTGAGATAATGACTTCTGCTGAATTCCTGGTGGGAAACCCTGTTATGAATACAGCTGTTTACTCAGAAAGAACTCTACCACACTGCTCTCCCTACCTCACCCAGTGGAACTATACTTTCACTTTTGTATAACAAGATACAGGCAAGCCAGGAAGCTGGCATTTGTTTTGTTTTTTATTTGTTTGAGGGTTGTTTTTTTTGTCTGGGGGTAGGGTTTTTCTTGAGGGGGCATGGAGGTGTTTTTGGTTTTTTTGAGAACAGGAAAAGCATTCCAACTGTTTTCCTCTGATCCCATGTTGTGTATCCCCACCATCTCAGCTGTGATAGTGACTGAACTTTAAACCACTCACAGAAGAAATGCTTTTCCCTCACTCTGCCACTATCTGTCTGCAGGGGTGAGAAAGCAATTCATTCTCTGTTCCTGTTCTGACTGGTCAAAGCTCTTGACAATATGTCAGTTCCTACTGTAATAGCAGTTCTTAGCCTTTTTTTATTATTTGAATAGCTTACTTGGAAAAGAGCCTTGAGCTTGTTGAAATAACTCCACAGAGACTGTGAGAGAGCCTTGAGATTTTAAGATCAATCAGTAAATGCCATGTCTTTGAAATACGGCCTTTTATTCAGTCACCTCTAGTCAATTCAAGCTGTGGTGTCCTTGCGCCTCTGCCACTGTTCAGCTCTATTTTGTGTTTGTTTCAGTGCTTTCACGGGGCAGATATAGCCTTAGCTCTGCCTATGACAGTCAAAAGCAAATGCCCATGAAGTTCAATAATATTGTATAAAAGATACAGTGTATCTACTGCTTCCCTTCAATTCTTATAAAAACAAACAAAAAATATTACATCATAGGTGAAGCTCTTTGCTGAGCAAGCTGCTGAAGAGCTGGAGAGGACAGCAATGCATTCCATGCTGTGTAGAGGGATAGTCAGCAGATTTCTTCCCTGATACCTGTATGTAGTCTGTATATTCATTAATATGCTTTCATCTTCTTCCACATTATCTCTACCAGAGCACAATACTGAAACCTAACATTCTGAGATTTCATCAGATTTCAGTGACATCCGGGGTTTCTGCCTTTCTGCAGCACTGGATCACAAGGGAATGAGAGATCTTTGAACAAATACCTGCTTCACTAGTCTAGGATGACAGCTGTGCAGAAGTTGTCATCAGCAGTCTCTCTTATTATGTATTTCCTTGCTCTATGAAAGATTATTCTATGAGCTGAGGAGCTACAGAGATCAAAGTGAATACACCTAATTATAGTTTGAAAAGTCTAGGAAGGGAGTACATTTGGAAAAAATTGTTACAAATATATATGAGTGTTTTAAAGGGTGACAGTGATTTCATGAGCCACTTACTGTATGCATTTCCTGACACAAGATGAGCAGGAACTTCCCAAAGTATCTTAAGCTAAAGGAAGTATGATATATAGCCTCTAATTCTTTATGCAATATGAACATAATGTGGACTTTGAGAAATCCAGTAAATAATATACTTCCTGTATTCTTGAAGTGTAGTAATATAGGCCTCATGGAAGATATTCCAACAGTTTCAGGTCTTATTGTTGGTCATCTGTGTTCCACAGCACAGTTTGGCCGAAGTGAACCATGAGTAAACAAATTAAGACAACAGAAAGAATATTTTTCTTCTTTTCTTCATAAGGCCACGTGAAAATCTCCCTCAGGAAAAAAAAAAATTCAAACAATCACTTTCCTGAGCATAGCTTTATGAAGGTGATTCATTTTGAATTTACCATCATTTAGGGAACCATGGTGTCTGTACTGCATGTTGGTAATGTCCATTAAGCAGCAGCAGAAATATATTTGTTAGACACACCAATGAGTTCAATTCTGAAGGCAGAAATGTCTTTTACTCTCAATATTTCTTTGTTTCCAGTCTAAATGCATTATGCAAATAATTCACTTCATAGAAAATAACAAATGTTTGTGTAGTTTGGTTTTTTTTAAAACAGCACCAAACATGATCATTCAGGAAACCAGTGTAATTTTAAGAGCTTAAGAAGAAGCAGCTACAGTATAATAGGATCTGGGTTTTATGCAAATAAAACCATTATGCCCATTACTGGAGCATGACAAAGTAGAGAGACCTCTGCACTTATGGGCAATATGACAAGTGCTTTATTTATGATAACTCTGAATTTTCTTCTGGCATTTTCTTGCAGTTTCATGTGGTCTCCAAAAGGCAGAAAATTATGTTGCTGAAAAGAGCCCTCAATATACTAACAAATTACTTTGTGCAAGACAAATGTTCATCTGAGATTTTGAGTTGTTGCCTTTTGGTTCTCCAGCAGTTCAGTATAGTCTTGACACTATAGAGGATTTTACTTCAATATATTTGATTAATTTAACATAAACATGGAAGGTGGGAGAGATCTTTGAATGTGTGATCTTAATGAATCTTAAATTTTTCAAGTAAAGTGTGTCCAAACTCAACCAAAAAAACCTTACCACAGGTCAAACTGCAGAGTGCCCCATTCATTCTTCTACTGCACCAGGCAGTGGAATGAGTGGTTTGCTATTTCTGCAAAAGAGCAGACATGATCTTCAATTCTGGAAATCCAAGGGGATATCTTTACCGTTCTCCATTTTTATGAAGTCTGTCTTGTACGCTTGAGTGTTCAATAACACCATGCTTTTGATAATTCAGTTCCTTCCAATTATACTGAAGAAAACACTACAGCTTTGGGCTAAGGTGTGCCCAAAGTTTGTCCACCAAAGACTGTATTATACCAGAAGGACCAGAATCTGCTGGCAGATTTGTAGACAAGTTGCATCTTTAAGCCCACTCACTCATCGGTTATTTGGACTGACTGCTTAGTTGGAGGAAGACTTAACACTGGAAAAATCTGGGTTCTCATTTCTTCTCTGTCCTGGTTTTCATTCATATTGTGATTTCAAATCAGAGAATGATGAGGTATTTCTTAATGTCACACTGTTTTATGCATCTTTGTATCTCTGTATTTGTGAATACATAGAAACTTAAATATGTGGTATCCAGTGAAATGGTGTTTTCAATGAGCACCTTAATAAGAATTAAATATCTCCAACCTGTAAATATGAGCAGTTGCTAGGCTCATTTCCATGGGCAAATAGTTACACCTGCTAGAATGCAATTAATCTTTATTCTTTAAGCTATGTATTAGACCAAGTATTATTTGATCCCGGTGCGGTGTTACGGCCGTAAGCTTTTGTCTCTGTCGCTGTGAGTTTCAGTGCATTAGCATTGCAATGACCAGGGAAGGGACTCCCCCATGCCACTGTGGCTCTTAAAGCTTCATCATTAAAGGCATTATTAATGTGTTTTTTGTAAAGCAAAACATTCATCCACCTCAGTTATTGGAAACTTGTGGCACACAATGAGGAATCCAGGAGCTAGAGATGTCTTGTTTTTCTGGTGGCACTTCTGTTGCTGTGTCCAAGGTTATAAAGAATAACCCCCTTGGATTTTAAGGAAAGAACATCCTAAAACCTTCTCACTTTTGCTAACAATATTATTTACTCTACTAGAAAATAAAAAGTAGGTGAACCTATTTTCTCTCTTGTTTCCCACTCTTCTTAGGTAAGACCCACTCAACATAGGTAATAGCTGCAGAAGAGAGAAAAAATTGTGAAGTGCTGTAGCCAAACAGGAACAGATAATATACAATGTTCCTGTACATTTCCAGGTTATTAGGTTGTGTTCTAGCAAAAAGGACAATTTCAGCTGTGCTTCTGTCAGCCACAGAGGGAATACCAGTTTACACGTGTTTGAACCCCTCACAATAATTTCTGTTATGATCTGATTAATTTTGGCTTAGTTCAATCAGTACCAGTCAAAGCATATTCTCCTCTCCTCTAGTCAACACTGGTGTTCCTATGCTAGCCATTTATGCCTAAAAGGGGGTATTGGCAAGGGAAGGCAAGCCTGGTTTTCAGAAATGGAAGGACTATTTGGACTACTGGGACTATTGGTGATGTTGTAGTACTGAGCACCTGTTGGGTGCAGCTTTCCTGTCTGAAATAACCTCATTAACACTACCCAGCAGTTAAGACTGCAATGTAATTTGCTTCTGCTTTTATGTGCAATACATAAAAATGTGACAACAGCTCCTTGAAGGCATCCTGCAGCTTCCAACTGACCTGTCTCCTTGTCCTTATTCACCAGAGGGAGGGATTTGCCAGCAATACCTTCATAAACAGTTTCAAAAATCCAAATATCTCATGATTTTATTTATTTATGCTGACATAAATACAGGGAAACTGTAGAAATTTATGGACAAAGCATTTCAAGAGACATTGTAAGCAAACTATCATCCTTTATGTGTGTGGTTTCATCGAGTCGTCTTCATGCAAATATGTGAATGCCACTGAATGGCCCCTGTGAGCTCAATACAGTTTCCCTCAGTGAAAAATGCTATCAGCTGAAGTACTTAAGTTTACCCTTAGTACTGCAGTAAGCAGAAATCCAGATACTGTGTGTAATTAAATGGAGATAGCAAGGTTAGTGAAATGTGCAGATTATGCTGGCAAGTGTTAGGATATATAAGGTGGGTTCTGCTATTCCATGTGACCTGGTAGGGCATGAGAAACATGTTTAGCTTCCTAGAGCAGCTTATGAAAAAGAAAAAAGTACCTATTTATAATCCAATTTACATAAATTTATTTCTTGAACGATATATCATCTTTTGATACAAGGTCAAAACCAGCCAAGACATTTGTACTTAGAAAATTCAATCCAGAACACCTAAAGTCTGCTTAATATTGGCACAAAGTTGTTTTTCAAATTTTTCAGTAGCTTAGTTTAATGCATCATTGACTTGCATCTCAAAAGATTTTGTCCGAGCCTTGGCATTGAAAGAACATTCCTGCACAAACAATGAACCAAGAGACAGGAAACTTGCTTTTTAAGTCAGCTGTTCATGTAGGAGGTGTCATGAGATTTTACTTTCCTGTAAAGTAAAGAGGCTGTTTTACTTTTGTGAATTAAATTGTGATTCCCTAGATTAGAAAACTGTCTCATAAATAGCAATGTCAGCCAAAAGCTGACATGGTGTATCAACATGAATTATTTCCTTAAAAACATTGTCAAACCAAGAACTCCATATGTATGAGGCAAATAAATGTTTTCAGTTACTAAGAGATGGCTTAAAGCGACCACTGGAAAAGAACGGCTGGCACATAGAGAATCACAGAAGTAACTAGATTGAAAAAGACCTTTGAGGTCATCAAATCCAATCTGTTACCAACACCACCTCATCAACTAAACAGTGGCACTTAGTGCCTCATCCAGTCTCTTTTTAAACACTTCCAGGGATGGTGACTTCATCACCTCCCTGGGCAGCCCATTCCAATGGCCAATCACTCTTTCTGTGAAATTTTTTTTTCTAACATCCAGCCTAAACTTCCCCTGATGCAGCTTGAGACTGTGTCCTCTCCTTCTGTCACTGGTTGCCTGGGAGGAGACCAACCTCCAGCTGGCTGCAACCTCCTTTCAGGTAGTTGGAGAGAGCAATGAGGTCTCCCCTGAGCCTTCTCTTCTCCAGGCTAAACAACCCCAGCTAAACAACCTGATAGTAGGCAGAGTTTTAAGATGAGAATGAAGTTACAGAATTGATCGACTCTTTTAAATGGTAAAACATTTTATTTTTTTAAGATTCTGTGGATTTAGTTATTTCAATTGACATCTGCAGAACCAGAATCAATTACCTCAAATAGGTGTCCCATGAAGTCGCATAACCTGTCACTTGCAACCTGGATCTATGCTGGATCCCAGCATGTGCAATGCTGTGGTGAGATGGGAAAAACCATCCAATGGAAATGCCTGTACCTAAGGCCACTGGAGATGAAGGGCCTGACTCCTTGCAGGATTCTCTTCTGACTCTTATTAACACAACTGTGCAGTTATATGTTGGGGGGACAGCAGAGGAGGAAAGAGGTTAATGATTCAAAAGTTTAAAATTTGGAAGGGAAAAGTAATTAAATACTATAAATAGGATAGTTTTATAGCCCAGGATTTCAGAGAATGCACAGTAAAATTAAGGTTTGTTTATTTTTACTTGTTTTTAATTTGTCTCTCACGCACCAACAAACAGTTATAAATATACAAAGACACCCTCTGATCCTACTTAGTATGAAAATACAATATTGAGACATAATAATTTTTTTCTGTTAAAAATTTTAGTCAGAACATTATAACTCTTCACAAACAAAAATACCCTTTATTTTTGATATATAAATACCATTAAATATAATTTTTTAAGGGAACCGGTAATATAGACCTAGTTTTGTGCTTTTCAAAACTGTAAGAAAAATAGAATTTGAATTTAAAGTGGCCTCTTGACGTTATTTGTTGCTGAGAGGTTATACATTCAACTATTTGTGCTTGGAACACTGTAACTTGGTGTCTTGCTGAATGTGCTAATGCAGTTCTTTAAAGCCAAAGGATCCTCTTTGACAAAATGTGAATTCATTGCCACCTTCAGTATACATAATTGCTTGTGAGTGACTGACATTCCTGCTCTACTTCCTAACACAAATATTTAC
Source organism: Serilophus lunatus (assembly GCA_013399895.1). Lineage (NCBI taxonomy): Eukaryota > Metazoa > Chordata > Aves > Passeriformes > Eurylaimidae > Serilophus > Serilophus lunatus. The sequence continues at coordinate 775,355 of VXBA01003763.1, read as the reverse complement.
CAGCAAATCTGGTAGAATTTCCTGGTAGTTGCAGCTCCCAAATAATTCCCCTTATGAGGTGATGGGTTGTGTTTTAGAATTTGAGTGTACAGCTTGACCACTTCTATTAGATACATTTCTCAGCTTGAATTTCCAGCTTAATGTAAATAAAAATGATTCAACCATATTGCTTGAATAAGATAGTGTGAAATACATTGTTGTGCTATATATTTTCTTACAACTGTTTAATTGAGAATACCCAGTGTTTTGAAACAGAGATGAAAATTTTGGCAGGAAGCTAATTTATTATCATGGCTGTGCCTGCACCTGGCCTGATGCCAAATTTGAAAACATCATCTTCCACATACTCAACAGAGGCTTGTTAGAATTTGCTGGAGTCTGTGAGGACGTGTCCTTTCATGTGAAGCTGCTGGAGCATTTTGAATGGTCCTTCTGCCAGCCAGGGCTGCTACTGGGCAGGGCACTGGAACACAGAGGCAGCTGAGTGGCAGTGATGCCCCTTCTGCAGCCAGATGGCAGGCAGGATGCGTTGGATGAAAAGGCCACTCTGGACATAGGAGGAGCAGAAAACTGGTGCATGTAGATTGGGAATGAGCAACAGCAGAGAGAAGCTGGGACAGCTACAAGTTTAAGAGAAAAATTTTTTTTTAAGAGAAACATTTTTTCTCCTGTCTTCATCTTTAATTTTGTTCCCCATGAAGAATACGCCCTACTATAGATTGCCCCATTAACTAAAGGAATATGCTCTTGATCTAAAAACATCCCTTCAGAGGTGATCAATATTTATCTGGCCAGTTTCATCAGATTAAATTAGTTTCCACTTAAATAACAAAAAAAATCCTAAGTAAAATAAGCTCTTTTGGGTTTATGAGATTATTTTTACTTCTATGATTGTCTAGTAGATTTCTATGGCAATGTACTGGTTTCATTGTAACTGCATCATTTTCCTCTCAGCTGACATTACGCTCACAAAATCATACTACCATGAGCTGACAACGGAAGCAGGTTTTTGTTTTTATGTTGGTATATGTGAAAAGGAAGGTGAAAAAGTTACAATTAAATAGTGAGTAGTTTTATGTTGTTTGCCTACAGTAGTACAACGATACAAACCTGATGACATGTAAATAACAATATTCTAGTCAAATCTGCAGAGTAACTTTTTTGACTCTTCATTATTGAAACTATTTCTGGGAGAAATTGCCAGACTAGTTAGTTTTCTGTAGCCATAATTCTGAGAACATCTAGTGAGTAAAGCCCACAAGCTTAATACTACTGAAAGCACTAGAATGTTCTTGTTTCCCTTAACATACTGCTTATTCTTATTCATTCAGACAGCCTCATGGAAGCAGTGGATTTGAAAGAAAGGTTAAACTGTTTCAGAGATCAGGGCATTTAAATCAGGTTTTGGTCTGTCTGAATCTTCAGGGGAACAGAATTGGCTGCTGTGGCTTACTGCTGCAAATACTGTCCTGGGGAGGCTGTTCCGCTTCATCATCCTGAATTCCTTCAGTTATTTTTTTCAGTTTCTCATAGAGTAGAGCAATATGGATATAGGTTTCAAAGTTTACAGATTTGATTTGAGAAATTTATATTACCATCCTATTCAGACAAGACAGTTCTTCTCTTCTGGTGGCTTTTTCCGCAGCATCCATCTCATGCTATTCCTCCATGACTTGAACTCAACTGCACCTGCCATCCTATAGATATATACATTAGCATTAGTACTTTCATCCTCAGAGCCCCTAATGGGGAAATGTGTCTGGAAGAGATTTTGAAGGATGTGGTAAACTGTACTAGCTGGATCTGCTTCTCCTCTTTCATTGTATTTTTTGCTGCTTTTCTACCTTCACTATTTTACTTGCCTGGGTGTCATTGCAATGCCAGATAATCTGCTCAATAGCACATAAAAAGTTTGCCTCAGTCTTTGCTGATGATGCATCACAGCTATACAAAGGGACAGAATACCACTGGAATATAAATTTAAGCATACATGTACTCTAGATATTCACTCTTTGTGGAGGCATGAAGGCCGAGCACTCAGGTTGAATCTGTGGGCTGCTATCCTGCAATTTGCTTTAACAGGACAAGCCTGACTTGGTCTAATGCTGTTGGCATTCCCCACTGTGTGACCAATCCAACCCTTCAGTGTTCCTTTGATTTCTCTGTATGCATTTATGTAGGAGAGCACCTGAAATAGGCACTTGCGTGATACTCCACAATATGATCTGTATATGTTGTGGCTTTAGATGAAAGAGATAAGAGAAATGTATTTCCCATAAGACCATTTCTGCTGCCTTTGATAGAGATGCATGGAGCCCAGTAAGTACTTCTCTCCTCAAATTCAAAAGCTATGGAATTATGTTATTTGAGAGGAAAATAATTAATCACACAAATAATGCCTGACACCAAAAATAGCAGTGTTAAAATAAAACCTTCACAGAATAATTTTGACAAAATACAGGGTTTTTATTGATCTTGGACTTTTAGACTCTTAATTTGTTTGAGGGGTTTTTTTGTCTGAAATACATGGTAGATGAATTGGGCAAAGCAACATGTTTGATTGACAGTAACATGCTTGCATGATTGCACCTGATTACAGATATGAAATATGATTTGAAGCCTACACCATGAGATCTTAAAGGGATCTGTCTATAGTGTGTTATTCTGACCCAGTAAACAAAGCACCTTTTCAAGAGTCTTCAGGAGAGCCATGAAAGTCACATGAACTCTTAGAATTTATTGTGTCCATGATCTTAAATGATGTTAAAGATGCTCTCTATGGGGACAGTATCTTAGCATTGTACTAAACAGCAGTCAAAGCTACATACTCTCTGCTAAAAAAATGTCTTTAAAGGGCAGATTCCATTAACCCTACTCATGTCAGAGAAGTTTGTTATCCTTGAAAAAATTATGAGAAGGTAGAGCAGATTATATGCTCTGAGTTTATTTCAAAGTCAAATTCTGTCCAAATGTTGTTTTTTTTTTTCTGTAGTTCTGAGGTTTCTAAGTAAAAATATAAATGGTCAGCTCAAGATGCTTCAAGGTTGGATTGAGACTATGATTTGACATGCAGCTACTCTGTATTATAGCAACATTTCCAGTGGCCAAACCTGTGGGAGAAGCAATGTTGATCCCAGAGTGAAATTCTGATCTCTGTAAGCCTCCATGTGCAAGCTTCCTGCAATCTTTGCTTTACTCTAAACCAGTTTTAATTCTAAAACTGCTTTTCTTACACAGTGTAAAATTTGTATTGCTGAAATCAAATTACTTGGCTCCTGATAAATAGATGGAATAGCTCAGGAGACAGTATACACCACTGATGCCACCTATGTTTCCAGATAAGCTTTTCAAGCTCTGGGAGCAACCTCTTTTAGGAGACTGATTTCAATTAAAAAGGACTATGCTATATTCCTAGTTTTGGTGTGATTGGAACATCTGTGAGACTTCAGTGTGACTGTGGAGGCTTGATAAGCAAAACATCCACAATTTACTGAGTGCTGTAGCTTGTTTTAGTTGCATTTATTTGGGTTTTGCTTTAGCTTGGGGATAAAAATAGTCTGCAAAAGGGGTGAAGAGTGAGAGTTAACTTGGGATTCATGGAAAATGAAGCAGATAGCTGGGAGCAGCTTGGTGGTATATATCTCTGAAGCTAGAAAATTAAGGTTCCAGCTGACTAGTCAAGTTACCTATAGGTAAATAGTGTTCAACCACTGAAACTCCTTTACTGTCACTGAAGTTGTGGAGAAATTGCCATTGAGAAGAATGGAAGATGCAATTAATTTGTAAATAAATTCATAAAAAAGTCTGAAATTGAAGAATTTCCAATTACTACTTGCTTGACATTTTCTTTGGTGAACACATAAGAGGTCTTCATCCTTTATTGATGAGGATTTCTCCATCAGAAATCTCAAAGGTGCAGCACCTGGGGACTACTTTGGGAAAGCAAATTACAAAAGATTATGAAAGATTACAAAATATATCTCTGTTAAGGACTTCAGTGGCTTGAAGTCACATTATAAAATTTTCACATCAAAAAAGCTCATCAAAGATCTGTCTTGACAATGACGAGGACTACTCTCGCATTTAAATTCTGTTTAGAGGGAAACTTCCAGGAAATATATCTTCTGGGAAAAGCCTATGCATGCTGATGGCATTTTTCTAGACGGAGATCTTAGCACTATCATAGAATTCAGGACTGACCATAAGGTGCAGACAAGCATAGCTAGGAGGAATGTCATTCCTGGCACCAGTTAAGAGCTTGACCTTGTACTGTAGCATTCTCTTATTTCTTTCTATGTCACCATTATATATTTTTGATTGTACTAAAAAAGTGGTTGGAAAGCACCATTTCCAAATCTTTTAATGGCAGAGGTTTTACATTGGCGGACAAATGAGTGTGGAGTTCAGTAACAGACAGTATTCTCAAAATGCACAGCAAAGAGGCAATATCACATGAAGCAAAGCTTCCCAAATCAAGGGCAAGTGCCCTTTTTGTGGATCTTGATATGTAGAAACATATCAAGCTTTGCTCCTTGAAAACTAATATTTTTGAGCTTTTAATCTTTGGTATCAAACAAGAAACTTTATGAGAAAATGTGTTACACCCTATTTTGGATAATAGTATCAATGTTTTGGGCAAACAAATACTGGTAATTGTAAGAAGCCTTTTCACTTCAACCACTAGTACAAATATGTGTGTATTCTACTGATTACCATTAGTACCTTACTGAACTGATCTTCATTTCTTAATATTGTCTGACTACTCTTGAGCTGTATTTGTTTAATTTTTCCTTCCTCAGGCTCTTAAATGTTAATCTGATATGAACTCCCTTCAAAGTATGCAATTGAGAAAGGGGATGCTCAATAGCAGAATTCCATTGCTACACAGGCTCTCTGTCTCATGTTTGTCAACTCAGTTCTTCTTACAGAAACATTCATTAGTTTAACTGAGTTCTTTAAAATCTCACTTACCCTTCAAATTTATACATTACATCACTACTTTCTATATTTGCATGATATTGCTCATGCAGTTCTGCAGAGCAGTCTATGTCTTGACTGAGAATTCAGCACTGACATCTCTATGCTGCATGTAGGGACATGGTTTGCTCTTTTCCATCATGGGCTGATTGTGTTCTATAGCCTCATTAAGCTTAAACAAAGATGAGAGTTAGTACACTGAGAGAGTGGGTTAAGGTTATTTTATATCCTTTTCCAGTTGTCTGGAGTGTTGGCCATTCTCTGTGTGTCACACAGAAGCAGAGATCTGTACAAAAACTGTAATGCTCTTAGGCAAAAAGAAACTGGATATTCTCCGTACAGCACAGTCAAGATGTGTCAAATCTGTTTGAGAATGACACTTTCCAGAGGAATATTTAATTTGTAGCTTTAGTGATCTGAAGTTGCTACAGTCCTGATTCTTTATTCTTATTTGTTGTGCTTGCTTGCTGACACTTTGTTCTCACTGTTTTTCACATTCGAACCTTAGAAAAAGTTCTCCAACACTTTTTAAGCTTTAATGCACAGTCACACCTGTACTTCTGCTCCTTTCCTTTGCCATCAATATTTCCCATCAATGATGCCTGTTTCTGTGTCATCTTTGTTTCATTTTTCTCTGCTTTCTGCCTGTGTTTACATGGTGCCATCCTCCATGCACGAAACAACCTCCCACTTGACGCAAAGCACAGTGTTCTTTAAGTAACATAAAAAATCTTTTTTAATCCATTAAATACTCACTCTACAATGGCAATATCCCGCACTGCTTTTTTCGTCTTTCATGTGTGTACTGAAGATGTGCAGTGACACAGCAGGTGCTGCTCTTTCAGTACCTATTGCTTATAGGAAGAAACACTGTGAATGCTTACAATGCTATAGCAAATAATTTGGGTTTCTTTGCTGAAATAGGTAAAGATGTGGATTTTCTCTCTGGTTTTCAGTATTTTTAAATGGGAATTGGATTTGGATAGTCTATACAGCTGGGTTTTTTTATCCCTCTTATATGGGAACATAAAAACTCTTACAATCTCGTGGATACATTTTTTAGTGCCATGAAATTCTTTAGCAGAGGTGACCTCCAGGGAGGAAAGCAACAGACAATTAATTTGTGACCCTAAATGGTAGTGTGTCTGGGAGAACTAAAGACTAATTGAGCTAAGCCTTCACTTGACTGTTTATTTTCATAACCTAATTGTTCATTTCATAATGACTGTAGGCAATGTGATTAATATAAGCTGTGAGAGCAACCAAGCTGAAAGAAGATGGTAATGGACTACATGAGGGTATTCTTGTTCTCCATCCTTTTATTTTGCTGTAGGTCTGTAAAGCTCTTAAGCTAAACCATGAGATGTCCTAAATATACTTTGGTAGCCAGCAGGTAAATCAAGCTCGATCTATTGACAGGAATATTGCCATTGCTGGTAGTGTTTAAAACAATAAAATTCCTAAATAGATTTTTTTGGTTTTGTTTGTTATTTGGCTCTTTCCTCTGTATCATCCTGTAACATCTTCAGACATAATGTGTAAATGCTCACTTGCCGTTCGCAGGTCAGGTCTCATTCTTTGGACAGAAAGACTCCTTCCCAGGAGACTCTTTCTCTCTTGCTTATTATTTCAGCTCTGTCATGTATCAACCTCACCATTCAAGTTCCATTACTGCTCCATTTTCCCCTTTTCAGAAGGCATAAAAGCTCTTTGTTGTTGGCCTTATTTCCCATATTGCTTTAAAGCAATGTGATGCTTTTCTGTATATGAACAAGGTGAGGCTGATTGAATGAGAAATTCTTTCGTGTACTTGGCTGCATTAGACTTTTAAATTGCAGGGCAGAATTAAATTAGATATGCAGTGATGCTTTTATAAGATATTTAAAAGTCCAGTTCCGCTGGCAGCTGGCCTAGATAGTCACAGTATTAGATTGATTCAGCAAACTGGAAAAGCATGACCTTGACATCTTTGCTTCTGTTGGCTTGAAATAAAGGTGGTACCAGTCACTTCCAAGTGGAAAAAATACCTTACAAAGCCACAAGGGATTAACATAGTGAATTTTTGAGCTCAAATGTGCTTGTTTTGGAGCAGGTAGACTTAAAAATCTCAAAAGGGAAAAGCAATTTCTTTGGTTCAGTTTCTTATTTATGAGCATTGTATGCTGAGTGCTTCTCCTTACAGTCATCTGAAAGAAGCCTCACATTTTAATTTTTTTAACTATTTTCTCCCTAAAACGAAGCCATAGGTTGTATAAATTTATATCATATATGTTGCTCAAAACCAAAATAAGTGCATAGCAATAAATCCAGGCTCACTCACTGTGATAAACAGCCGACATGCAGAAGAAGAAAACTGTATCACCATTAACATTACATTTACACTTAGATAGCAACTGTGGAGTTTCACTCTGTTAAATCAGCACAAGCCAACATGTTGATATGCCTTGGTCACAATAAATAAATCCATGTCTCTAAAACCATTCCCTCCTTTTAAAGCCTTTTTACGTACAGCTGAAATAATAAGCACCTCCTGGTGCAATGGGAAGATGTTAGCACACAGTTGGTCTTTACAATCTAATAATAGCCTGAAGTAGAATCTTAAACGTTGTTTGTACTGCATTTTAGTTATTTTTCCATTTTAGTTATTTTTGTTTGTATGACACATTGATATACCCAAAAGCAGTGACTGAGGATAAGTTTTCATCATTTTATGTTTTAGGTGGAGAATTTGTTTCAATGGGCCCTTCAATGCTTAATAACTGCATACAGCTTCAGGAAAGGAATGTCAAAAACACCTATTGTTTAAAACAGGCAATAAATGAATTTCTACTGTTCTCACAAAACAGTCAGAGAGATCCAAAATCTTCACCCTTTACTCATGCAATACTGGACTTTGCTACAGTTTCAAAATAACCTTCCATGAACCAGAAACAGAGAACGCTGGTACAGATTGCTCAAGTTAAACAGTGTCAGTACTGGTACCTGAGGTGTACCCCTTCTACTGGGATTGGAAACATGAGTTCCTTGTCAAAGTGAGGTCCCACAGAAGAATATTAAATCCCGGTGCTCTGAGCACCATCACTGCAACATCTATAGAGGAAAAGCAATTCATCCTATTCCATAAAGAAAAAACTGATTCTTTTCCTACATTTTTGTATGTTTTTCAGTGAAGTTGACACATGCATGTCATAGCCAAAGAAAATCATGACTGTGAGAAGAAATACAATTGTTTTAAGCCACACACACAAAAAGTATATATTTAATAACAACAGTAAGAAAAAACCTGGAAAATACTGATTGCAATGTACATAAAAAATGTGACTGGATTTTGAATGTAAAGCAGAATTATGCCTGCCCAAAGAGCAAAAACCCAGAATGAGAAAAATGAGTTTTCTAATTTTTTAATTTTTTTTAATCTTAAAACAATGCTTAGTTGTAGGTAAGGACAAAACGCAAATGTGCTAGACATTAGGAAACTAACCAAATGTGAATTTGTCTGCCTTACATTGGTTTGGGAGCTTCCTCCATGAAGTCTCCATTGTATTTTAAAATGCAGTCTTGTTCCTTCCCTACACCTGCAGCTGGATAGTGGATTAAATATTTCACAGTTGAATGGAAGAAGTCATTAGGTCTGTGCTGTGTTTCTGTTACTCTGTATGTGCCACCGGCTTCGTTGCAATTAGCGGCCCTTGTACTCCAATTATCCCTAAGGAACTACACACACACACATGCTCACCTTTGCTATTAACTAGACAGGTCTACATGTGCATTATGTCAGACAAAAGAGTCAAACGTGCTCCTATGGCAACACTCGAATAGCTCATCTCTATTATCTGACTTCTCCATAAACCATGGCTTTAGTCTAAGGTAAAATACAAACAGGCAGAAACAACAGGCTATTTTACACACAGTGTTAATCCTGGAAAAACTATTTCCTTGTAGTAGTGCAATGGTGGGAAGAGTCCATATTGTCCAGAGACCAAAGACTAATCATCAAAGACTTAAGGCACACCCTTTATCTTTGATTCTGCTCCCTCTTCCTCTTTGCATGGGTCTTTTTTTGTTTAGTGGTGGGCTTTTTGGTTTTGGGTTTTGGTTTGGTTTTGCTTTTTATGAAGAGGGTTTTTACATCAATGACACATTTATTTTTGCCACATCATCACCTTGCAGACATTTGTATGACTCCTCTGATATTTCAGATTGTGCTAGAAAAAGTCTTTCCTACAATGTCCACAATTAAATACTTCTCTGGCATTGGTCTGACTGCCTGTCCTTGATGTTTACAGAATGGTCCTTGTACTCATCCTGTCGTTTTTTGTAGAACAGCAGGTAAATCAGCATTTGACTGAGCATCATACCAATAGTAATAGCAACTTGTAGTAAGGCACTCAACAGTAGAGGTGTTTTAAATCCTTTTGGAACAGACAACATTATCACTGTTGTTGATGAGGCAGTGAGAAGGATGTACATGCATCTACACTTATTATCTCCCTTTTTTTTAAACTCTTAGTTCTGAAATTTCCTTGATGTTTCTTTTGGTAATCAACAGGTGGTGGCTTTATCTTTCTTTTTCAGTCCCTCTCTCTTTTGGTTTACCACAAAATGGTGCCATATGGATTACCCTTGCAAGGTATAAAAGCAATAGATAGACCAGCAAACATAAAAGACTAAAGTATTTCACTTAACCACTCCTAAACATAGCTGAAGTCTGCATGTCAGCTTTTCAGAGCAACTCCCAATTAGGCATTGTTTACTACCAATGTAGTGTTACATGGGTTTCTGTTCTTTAAGAACAATTAACAGCTGGCCAAGATAGCCAACAGAAAAAAAGCTCCTAAGAAAGTCCAAGGGGTTGTTTTCCCTCTCTTTTAAATGATTAAATTAATTAATTTAAAGAGTGCAGGGTTTGTTCTGAAGGATGTTGCACCAAAACACCAAAACAAAGAAGAAAATTATAGAAGGGAGACAGTAAGTTGTGTGTACGTGGTCTATACAGCCTCCAATCCTTGGCTCTTTAGTGACAAGCTAGGGCCTGCCTTTTGTCCACACTGTCTGAAGCGTGTGAGTGTCTCATCCTAAGTGGATTTTTTTTTCTGCCTTGATTTCTTCAAGGGATTCATTTCACTGGTGGGGAATGGTCTAACAGAAATGATAAGTATGAGCTTCTACATCACTATCTAAGTCTGTTAGCAACAGTTCCTTTTGTGCAGGATATTTCCATAAATAACTGGGCTTTTAATTCTGAACTGATAAATTTTTGATATTTTGTGAAAGGAACTGCCTTAATATTAGGAAAGAGAAACACTACAGTGTCCTACAGCAACACTGAGCAAATAGGGGTTGTCCTTACTTGTCCTAGTATGTGATTTTGCTTTCCTAAGTAGCAGTTTGCTGGTTAAGGAAAGGAGAAATATTTGTTTGATCAAGGAATGCAGTTAACATCACCCACCTAAAAAGAGAGCATCTCATCTCAGCACTCATTGCCTCTTTGTAACAAGTTTTTAAGAAGCTCTTGAAATTTATATGGGGATAGTGCTAATCTTTGATCCTACTGTTATTTTTTATGCCTATAGGAAACAATTCAGATAATAATGTTATACAGAGTAATTTTAAGATAAAGAAAAATCTCATATTATTTACTTCCTCTGTGTTATTTGTGCCTCTTGCTCTACAGATAAATGTTTTACATTCAGATCCATCTGAATAATGAAAACATCCTTTGTCCGATTCCCATGTTCTGAAGAAGATCTGGTTCTTTCACATGTTCACTCCCCTTTTAGACTGCCTCTGGCTAAAAGTTTGTAGATGTTGATGTTATTGTCCACCATTTCCATAAGAAACCATCTCATATGAGACTGAGAAAGAATTTATGTGGCATGGATTTCCTCACCTGGAAGCCCCTGAGAATAACATCAATGTTGTTTTAGGAAGTTTAAACTTTTTCACAGAAGGATAAATCCAAGGGCCTTTGATATCACCCAAAAGATCCCCAGCAGCTCTGACAGACTGTTAATTATGTCTTAAAAAATTAAGGGCCTTGAGTGCAGGATAAAACAAACTACATTAAGGCTGAAAACTTGGCTGTTCATGACCGGTTATAGATTATGATATAACTGATGACTGGGTCATCCGTGTCTGAAGGAATGGTTTTGGTTTGATGTGTTTTTCCTACAACAGGTAGCTGTTTTGTGATGCCCACAGCCAACATAACAGCTCTTTTGTAGGTCCAAATCACAACTAAAAGTGTATCGTTCCTCCTTGCCAGCAGAATCTGTTCATAAATTGATGCACTGATTTAGATCAGACACACTTTACAAGTTCTACTTCCTTGGGCTGTTATATAGATGTATCGGAGGCTTTTGTAGGTCTGCAGTCTTCCTATTCTCACTGGCAGTTGTCCCTCACCCCATTTAAAATGTGGAGTATTAGACCAAACACTTGTAAATAGATTTGAAACTCTGAAACAGTAAATGCAGGTTCAAAGACCTCACTGTAACAGTCTGACTTACCAGCCCTTTAGTTCAGAATGAATATGGAGATGCTGTGATGTATACATGTACATAAAGTTTTCTTGCTGGGCACAATATATATTACAGCTGCCTGTCCCTGAGAACTGTAGCTTTCTGAAAAAGGTACCTAGTTCTGTCCATCCCGTGGAGGATTTGTTTATCATGAGCCCAAGATGAGCTTACTCAAGATGAGCCCCAAGATGGGCTCACTGCCCTTTAAGGCAAAGAAAAAAACCTGTCCTTAGTGTGGATCTTTTCATCCCTGCTCAAGCAGTGAGGCTGTCCAGCTATGTATCTTCAAGAGTTTGTTGTTATGGCAAGCATTTGCTTTCCTGCAGCATGTCATTAAATGAACTCCTTGGATTATGCTTGTGCAAATTATTACTACAAGCTCTTATTTCCAAAGTTCTCATTAGACTTCAGGATGTGGAAATGAAATGGTAAAAAATTACAATGAAATAAAGTTGTCAGAATTTTACATAACTGCCGTGATATTTTGGTACATTTTATTTATTAAAATGCACTGGATGCAGATGAATTTTTAACCTCAATATTTACCCCTTCATCTGTCATTAAACAGGAATTGCAGTTGCTTTGATAAATGGATAGGGAAGGTGCCTGGTGTGATTTCTCTGCTGATTGTTAAATACTGTGTGCTTTGTTGAAATGGATGTTGCAATGATATATTCCAAAGAATTAAAATGACCTACATCATGTTGAGGAGCAGCAGCTTTGGGAGGATTAACTGTCCTCATTCCTCAAATTTGGAAGAACATCACCAGCACAAAAGTATTATAAAGTTTTGGTGCTTTGTCACACTGAGAAATGCTGTCTTTGGGAAATTCTGTCTGCAGTATTTTCATTTAAACTTAAAGAATTGTGTAGAGAAGAGGATTTCTCTGGCTGTTACCCCATCCTAAACACAGGGTCAGGCTCCAGGGGGGAGTCAAAAATACAGTGATATTATTGTGATGTATTACAAATGCAGCAATCCAAGTTGCAGAGTTGAGTGTAGCCCATGAAATGCAATAGCCAGGGGCCATGTCAAATAAATTCCCAGCAGTGAGTCTCTTCTGCCTTATGTCACAGCATTGATCCCGTAACTCCTCCACATGGCACTAGAGAACAACAGTTCTGCTAAAGTGTATCTCTTGAACTTTGAATGAGTTGGGGCAATAGTTATGTTCTTCAATGACTATAATAAATTGGTACTAATTTGAAACTTTACATTAATATGGGAAGTCTGGAAATCAGAATAAACCAGGGTGCATTTTATTGAAATTTCTACTTAGCTTCAAGGTAACACATTTCAAGTTACTTTGAGGCTTTATCCAGTGTGTTACTAATCACAGTAGAAACACATAGCAGAAACACATAGCACTATCTTTTTGGAAAAGAAAAAAATATCCATGCAACGTGCCGTTGACTATTGTACATCAAAACAATTCAGATGTCAACTGATTTGAATAAGAGATGTAGGGAAATTAATTTAGAGTGCCTGTAGCTCTTCTCAGTTAGGAAATGCATGATTACTTGCATGGAAACTATTTTCCTATCACCTTGTGCTGAACTTAATTATGACAGTAAAACCCTCAGGACAGAAAAGAACTAAAAATACCAGTTGTGTATTCAGCAGTTGGTGCACAGATGCCGCTGTTTATAGTGTCTGGTACTAGGAAGGTGCGTGTGGGATGACTGGACATGAAAGCAGATTAACTAACAGGTAATGATGGCAAAAGCAATAAGAAGAAAAGTCACTAGCATTTCATTCTAGTTCCAGCACGCTTTTGTGGAAACATCTGTAGAAAAGCAAGTGATCCGAGAGGCAGCTGTGCCAGGGATGCCAGGTCTGGAAGCCAGCCATTAGTTCTGTGAAACGTGATTACCCTCGGGTGTCATGTCCTTTGTTAGGCCACTTCCCAGAAGATAGTCACAATCACATTAGCTGACTTTAGTGCTTACAATGTTTCCCCTACTGCTTAAGTCCATTAGCCAGTGATTGCCAGTGCATGGGGAGACTGAGCTGCTCTGGGGTTTTCTGCTTTATTACTTGTTAGGGGCCAAGAAGCTGCAGCTGAACTTAAGTCAGCTCTGGGCTTTCCTGTCCTGTGGAGCCTTTATTATGACTTCTCTTCCATGCTGTTTTGCTGGAACCTGGTAGGGAGGAAATTACTGGTTTGGGAAAGTTTATTTTACACTTAAATTCTTTTGAGGGAGAGATGCAAAGGACATGAGAAAAGTGGAGGTAAAGGCTGGATCTGGCTCTGCCTGTGGCTTGGTATCTTAGGCAGCTATATTTTTTGTTCAGGCTTCTGTATTGCCTTGGGCTAAACAACCATAAGGGGACTGGAATTGCATAGATGTCTGTGTAGGTACAGGACGTAAAACTTACTCAAAAAGACAGAAAAATATTTTTTAAAGTTTATCTTGACCAGGAGTAGTACCACCAAGGGCAGAAAAACAATTCATGAAATCTTTATGAAAGAACCTGAAAGCCAGACCTTTGGCCAGTATGAAGTATGTTGCTGCCCTAAAGTTGGATCAGCCCCAGCTGATCTGAGGATCTGAGGAAATGAGAGAAGGTAATGTTTTATACTCACTATGCTATATGCCATATGATTCTTAGAGGAATGGAAAAAAAAAGTAGATGTTTGAGTTTGTCAGTTTTGTCCCAAGTCTTGGTGTTGATACCGTGACATAGTCTTAAATGTTTTCCCTTACCCTAGGCCGGATAGCAGATGTTTGGGAAAAGCGCTAAGATAAGGAAAAGTGTTGCAATTGTTTAAAACTTAACTACTACTGTGGTCCACTTAATTTTGTGACATCTGCCAGGAACTGAATATACAAGAAGGTACATTTTAATATTTAATTAGAATCTGACATCTTAAAAGGCTTCTGGTACTCAGTGAAGACTGAAATACAAGTTGCATATGTAAATTGTATGTGAAAGAGCCTGTTTACTATCCAGAATATTCTCAAATGTGTGAAGTTGCTGTTCCTTACTGTTGGTTTCTAAAGCTATGGGCTGAAATTGTTGCAAGCATCTTTGAACTTCAGCAGCTATTTAAACATTTATAGAACAGTATTGCAAAATGTATGTCTACACAGGCAGCCTTTTTAGCTTGGAGATATAATGAAATGGGCAGATGAGTACATGAATTCTTCAAGTGCTCATTTATAAGTTTTTAGAAGTCTTATTCCAAAAGCAATGAAATAGTAGTAGCATTGGATACTCAGAGAGTATGAAAGCAGGATATGAAAATGCAAAGCTCTCGTGCATATTAGTAAGACATTTTTCATTGCAGACTTGAGAAAACACTGAGATACACTGAAAACACTGTGAAATTGGGAACTTCTCTGTGTGCCAAAATTCATCAAGGAGCAGGGCTCTTTGAATTATGGATGTGTACAAGTTGGTCCCTGCCACAGTGGTTCAAAACCAAGTCAAAGCCACACTGATGTTTTCCTCATTCATGCAGCATTATAATAATAAATGATAGTGCAGGATTGCAGCTGTAAGAGAAACTTACTTGGTTTCTTGGTTTACTTGGCCTTGTATTTCCTTGTTTTCCTGATTATTTAATGAAATGTTTGAAGGTTTTGAAGCAACCATTGATATGGCATCTATTTAGTACTATCCATCAATATCAAAGACTACTAAATCTATATATTGTCATTCAAATTGCATGTAAAAATGAATATCAGCATTCCAGGTCCCCAATAATTCAATAAAAACTTGCTGCCTCAATCAGATGTATTTTATGGGGAAAAAAAAAGTAAAGAAATTTATTTTATCTTTGAATGTTTTCTTGTTTTCTACAATAAAAAACACTTTAGGCTTATCAAAAGTTGGTAGAACTTAACAGAATTTCAGAGGCTGATGAACTAATCACATTTAAAGTAGGAAAATGGGTTACATCTGGGCCTATCTGAGCATATCAAGGTCTTAAGAGAGGACACTGAGCTGGAATGAAAGACAGCAGTGTGTGCTTCACCATATTGGAGTTTACTTTCCCTCAAGTTTGAGGTTGCAGTCAGGGAAGACTAGCTCTATAAATCAGAGTTCCTTCAGCACTCCTGATTGTAAATGGAATCTGGGAGCTTAGCTGTGTGTTTTGACATAGTGCCAGGGACCAGGAGTCGTGGTGGCAGCACCAGAATAGTTGCATCATTGGTAGAGTTTCTGTAGCAGATTTAGTCAATGATATTCCAAATTCCACATTATTTCATCAAAAAATGCAATTTCTGGCTTACATTCTGTTCTTTTCACTAAAGATTACAACAACTGTTGAACTGAAGATAAATTCACTGATAATCATATTTTATACCTTTATTGCCCTGGAGCTTTAGTTAAGAGATGTTGGGGCCAGTACCTTCGGCACTAAACATCTTTTAGTCTTCCTTAGATTAGCTATCTGTTTATTTAACAGATTTTTTTTTTTCTCCACAAAAAAAATTACAAATGCAAGTAAGAAATAAAAAGCTATTAGTGATCTGAAGAGTGATGATATCTGGGCTGGGCTGCAGAATCGTTTCAAGCACAAATAAGCAAAATTTCAGGCTGCTTGACTTTGAGACCAGATGATGTTTAATGATGTCAGTCATTTTGACATCTCAAACTACGTTGGAAAAAACTGATAGGGTGTGCACAAGCTTCTAAATGCTACCAGGTCTGAAACTGAGACTCCACATAAGGGCATTAATGTCATTCCATATTTGTTTGCTCCCTGTAATGAAAGTCAGTGTTGAGATGCTGCTGTGGACATTTTACATAATGATGGCTTTGGATTCTCAGTCTGTGAATGTAGGGGTTTTAATATATGCTGAACTGATGCAAAATTCTAATTGAGCAATGTAAATATTCATTACCTATGATGAAGTTAAAACTCTGTTTTAAAAACATTTTTTGTTTCTTTCCTGAAGGAACAAATGATCTGGAGTGTTTCTTCTGGCAGCACTTGGTGTCATTCATGTTACATCCCCTAATCTGATGGTGTGTGCACAGTGGCTGCACTAGTAGAGTAGCTCTGCTTTCACTGAAGTTACCTAAGGAATTTAGCAGAGTGATAAAATTATGTATTTCAGCCCTCATTTTTATTGATGGTATAAGTACACTTCAGGCAGATCACCTTAGCAATTTAATAATTTCAGTTTGTAATTTCATAACTGCTTTTTCCAGATAACATAGACGTGTGTTTCTGATGACCTATGGTATAACAAGCCCTGCAACTGACAGTTGGTTTTTCTTATCCAGTTCCACATTGACCCCAATAGACACACCAAAGGGTTTTGAGGAAATGTAAATTCTCAGTTTAAAGGACTGCAACTCATTGAGAATTCTCTACACCCTTTGGTGAGTAATTGCAGTTGGTAATTCCATAACCTCCTGGGCAAAAAAAAATCCTCTTAGTGTAGCTAAGTGTAGCTAGTGTTTCTAGCACTACTTTCCAGCTTGCATCTTTACTATCTGCTCACTCCTAGAGTCAGATACCTTCTTCATATTCAATTAACTGTAAAATGTGGAAATTCATCATCCTGTACCTTTCGATAAAAAGACAAAACTCTGAGGAAAAACATTTTGCAGCTATGATCTGTTCTTTAAGGTTCAATTTTTCAACTCCTTTGCAGAGATATAAATACAGAAAACTGGGCATGGTTATTCTGTATTGGTAATATATTCCTTTTGAAGTGTATTCTATATTTCTGTGTTGGAAGCTGTGTTGGTGAAACTTAGAACGGACTATGTAGGCTTTGCTGCAATCCTGGCAGTTTGGCAAATCCTCTATGCTGGAAGTTGCTGATTGAAAAGGAGGATGTAATGGACAAAAAAGATAGTCTGCAGATTTGTCAGCCAGCAGATCCATATTTTGTCTACTTAAACATTTATTGCTCTCTTCTTAAATATTTGTGTTTGAAAGTTTTGTGTCCAAGTCCGTTCTTACCAGTTTAGTGTTTCAGGTAGGAGCCCCTTCAGGACTGCCTGTCCAAGTGAAGAGTTTGCATTGCTCATGAAGGAGAATACAATATCCTATGTATAGAATTAGTCATCTATTGGACTTTCATATACAGAACTTCTTAAAAACTATTTTATAGTAGCAGTTCATACTGTGTAGTAGTCTTCCTTGTTTTTCCAACTGAAAATAAACCACAGCAAGGACAAAGCACATTAGATGCCCTTATTCAGAAGCCTGCTGTATACCAAGGCTTTCATACTACTTGCTAAAGCATAAGCACTGAGAGACTAGAGGAGCTGGGTTCAGGTCTGTGTTCTGTCACAGGTTTTTTCTGTGTGATGGCCAAGGCACTCTGAATGTCTGCATCTCTGTGGTAAGTTGACCCAGACTGGACACCAGATGCCCACCAAAGTTGCTCTGTCACTGCCTTCCTCAGCTAAACAGGGAAAAATATACCGAAAGGCTTGTGGGTCAAGATAAAGACAGGGAAGGATCACTCACCAAAGACTATCCCAGGCAAAACAGAAAAGATTTGGGAACATTATTAATATTTGAGGTATTTAATTTATCACCAATCAAATTAGAGTAGGATAATGAGAAATAAAACCAAATTTTAAAACATCTTCTCCCCAGCCCTCCCTCTTCCTAGGCTCAACTTCACTCCTGAATGCTCTCCTTCCTCCCTTCCAGCAATGCAGTGGGATAGGGAACAGGGTCATTTCATCATACATTGGCTCTGCTGCTCTTTCCTCACCCTTTTCTCCTGCTTCAGAGTGGGGTCCCTCCCGCTGGAGACTCTCCAAATGTATGTGTAGAAAATCCTCTGTATCCTGAAGCTCAAATCATGAGAAAAGAGACTATCAGATGAATCCTTGAAATCATGACAGATGGCTGTATCTAGGTTGATATTATTTCATCTTATCAGTGATTTTTGAATTATCTCAAGTATCATCATCTATGGCAAATTACATATTACATCTGTTCTGCAGGAGCAAGTGAGATCAGGACTGAAATGCTATTGAACACATTCCCATCTGCCTAAAACAAGGGGTGTATTTAATGAGGTCTTCTCTTCTGCACTTCCGTTGTGCCAAATGGAACTAAGCATGGCATGAGACTTCTTTTCGGGAGATGATGCAAATTTTGAACAATAATTAAGGAGAATAATTAAGGTGTTCTTTTGGTTTGGGGTTTTTTTACCAGTATCCCTTTAAAAACAAAACAAACAAAACAAAACAAAGCAAAAAACAAACAAAAACCCAAACAAAACAAAAAAAAGAATGAAACTTATTTTCTCAGAAGTTTTTGGAGTTTATTTTATTTCTTTTTGTTTAACATTAATTTCCAATGTAAAATGCATGGGATTTTCCTTACTTTCCATTAGAAGAGACTCTCCATTAGAAGAGACTCTCCATTTAGAACTACAGCTCCAAACATCCTGGTTCAAATCAGAAAACTGCCCTGTCACCAATTGTGGCTCAGGTTAGGACATTCATCCTTCTCCTCTGAAACACCCAGAGCAGAGGCTGAATTGGCAAAACCACTCAAAAGAAGAGTTATTCAAAGAGCTTACTGACAGCTCTATGTGCCATATCCTAGAGGAGTCTGAACTTATTCTGCAGAGACATGCTGTCCTCCTGGACAGCTGAAAGATGAAGCCCCTCGATATGCACTAGAAACATATATCAGGCTGACCACTTGTGTTTTGAGAAAGATCCGTTATTAATGTTCCTGTGATGCCTTGCTGCGTTATTTGTTCCCCTTTTCCAGTCTAGTGCATCACTGTTGCAGGAGGACTCTAAACTGGCAGCTGAAGCTGGCATTTCCTAACTATGCATTTTCTTGCTGCCATACACATATTGTACATATACTTTCAAAAGTGCTTATTCCTTTTCACCTGGAAATTTTTCAACTCTTTGGTGATAACAAGAAACATTTGATACTCTGTGAAGTGCATTGTCTGCTGTTTGAAAGGTCATGCATATCAGTATTTCTAAAGCACATTTATTTATATAATTTGGCAGTAGGAGAGAAGGGGAATTATGCGGTTTGCATTTGGTTTTCTAACTACTACTTTCAAAAAAATACGGGAGTTTTTTCCTACTTTCTTTTTTTCCCCCTTCAAATGATGTTCTTTTGAAAAGGATTGTAATCTTCTTTCTGTTTTTTCCTGATAAGAATCAAGTCGAGGCTGAAACCATGAATCTTAACCTGAGAAGATTGGGAGAGCTTTTAGGGTACATAAGGGAGTCTATCTATTCTTCTGACTTAAGAAACAGAAGGGATGCATTTAATTTGGATGAAAATAGAATGTGAAATTTGCATGCAGCAGTACTTTCTTACTTTCATTTTTTTAATTATTATTTCTTTTAGAAGTCTAGAATAACATGAAAATGTGTTTATTTGGAGGTTATTTTTCATTTAATTATTACAGGTGGAAGGTTGACTATGTTGCAAATTTCACTGTAGCCTGAAGCACTTTATTCTCTAAAATTATCCTAAGAAGCAGAAGCAATTCAAGCCTGCGATTATACCATTTCCTCCCATGGATGTGTTGTCTGTTGGGTCTCAGAAACACAAGACATTTTATTTTTTTCAAATTCCTTAAAGGCACACATTTATTTTCCCACTGCTCTTGGTTATTGTCAGTAGATCTCCCTCACCTAATTAAGTGGTCATTTAATCAATCTTCAAGCAGTAGTTTTTCATTTTAAAGGACCTTCTCAGGGAAAGGCTAAGTACTCTTTTAAGGCTGTGAGATGGTTTTCCATAATGCTGTTTAAAATCATCTTACAGCAAACTGTTGCAGCCAAATTCCTAAACCTCTTGATAAAAATCAAGCACTTCACAGTCTTCATTAAATAGTCTCCTTCAGGAATAATTTTTGTCTGAAAGTGAAGGAATTGCTCTGAACTCTTAACTTGGACTAGTTTGAGGCCAACAAGTCAAATGATTGATGCTTTCAGCTCACAACTGAATTAGTGAGGTTTTTGCTTTGAACTAGAGCTTGAGGGGTGATTTTTTAACTTGCGTGGTTTGTTACTCTGGTGATTTACAGAAGCTTTTTGATGAAGAATTTTTCTACTTAATACCAAAATCGTTCCATATAGTTGTGTAAGGTGTGTCTGACTCAGGAACCTGCAGAACCGACTGCACAGTGCCCTCGCAGCCATCGCAGGGCACCTTGGTTGACTGTATGGTAGCCTCAGAGATTTAGGCAGGCTGAGCCACATCTGTGCTCCAGAAATAATGTTCCTCTTCTTCCTCTATTGTTTTTAGCAAATGGCTACGTAGAAATGCATCAATAGGCTTCCAAGTGATCTTGTATTGCTCAATAGTTTTTGGTGGGGCCTTTTTTGGTTGATTCTCTCTAGCAGTTGATTTTGTCTTTTGTCTGAATCTATCCTTTTAGCTGATAGAGCTTCCTGGCTGGGACTAATGACAGCATTTTAAGCTACAGCAATTGCTGCTGTCTATTTTGGTTCTGCATTTACTCTCTCTTGTCATGCGCATTCATCTCTGCTTATTGCCGTCTGGCTGTTCTTTGCCTGCTAAGCTGTACCGCTTATCCTGTGGGCTCCCGCAGCAGGCAGAGCCTGGCTCCTGGGCAGTACCTTCAGGGCCCCCAGCTGGGCTGTCACACATAGCTGATATAACACCATGCCCCACTCGCCGTGCCCGCTGCGATACCCTCAGGCTCAGCCCTGTCCCACCCTGGTGGCCGCTGCTCAGTGAGCCTGGGCCCTGTAAGGTGTATGTGGATACAACCCACTGCTCACAGCTGATGGCCACCAGTGGCAGGTTCAGTGATGAGGGAATGTCCCACACGCACAGGAGCAGATGGAGAGGTGACCATTTAAAAGGTGTTGTGTGATAGTGACACCAGTCACTGAGCGACAGTCTTTGTCCTCCGTGCGTAAAAATTGCTGGCATGACAATACAACCTCCAGTGTTTCTGGAACCACTGACAAGTAGGTCATCTGCAAAATGTGTGATGCACGGGTTTTGTTGGCACAAAGGTCTCACAGCACCCAGAATGAACCCAGGGCTTTTAAGTGGTGCTCCCAGTAAAACACAGGTTTACAAAGGCAATAGTAAGTTTCTGGAGTATGCAGCGACAGTAAGATTTCACAGAATGTGGTTGGAAAGGACCACAATGTGACATCAGATTCTACCCCCTGCTCAAGTAGGGTCATCCTAGAACACAGGGTTGTCCAGGTGGCTTTTTGCAGGTGGGGGTCTCAACAGAATGGAGTAGAGGGGCAGAATCCCTGACCTCAACCTGCTGGTCACACTGTTTTTGATGTGGCCCAGGACATGACTGGCTTTATGGACTATGAGTGCACATTGCTGGCTTGTGTCCAGCATCCCAAAGTCTTTCTCACTAAGGCTTCTCTTAATCTGTTCATCCCCCACTCTGTATTGATAGGTGGAACTTGCTATGTTTTAGGGATGTTTTGCCAATTTAATATTACAAATGTTCTTTGACGTACTCAGTGGACCATGTCAGAAGAATTTAGCGACTTTTAGAAAAGGTCTAAGCAGGATGGATCTGTCTTGAATTCATGCGCCAATATGAGGTACACACTTACTTTTTCCAGTCAGGAGAGAGACCTCTGCCAACTACTTGGAACTTCCAGGTGTCTGGCTCAGTTCTGGTGTTGTGCTAGATTCATGAGCTGAGACTAAATGCCTATGCACTGTGAATAGTCCAAACTTCCTCATAAAAAAGAAATCACACATAGAAAATAATTACCTCTCACTACACAGGGCGAAAGGACACAAGGAAATGGAATGAAGATGTATAACGTGAAGTTCGGATAACAGGTTCAGGAAAGGCTCTTCACTGAGAGGGTAGTCAGTCATTGGATTGGGCTCCCCAGGGAAGTGGTCACGGCACCAGTCTCAGGAGTATCTGGACTGTGCTCTTTAGTCATATGATTTAGTTTTAGGTGGTCCCTTTCAACTGGAGATATTTTACACTTCTGTGACTGTTATGTTTCTTCACAGGGGAAAAACAGAGGTAGTCTGTTATGCAGCGCTAACCTGCAAACAATGCAATATACCTCTTAATGCCACCAGAAGTAGAATGATAGCAGTAGTGTTTGTCATTTCATTCTGTCTCATATCAATCAGTATTTTTGCAATTTATATAGGTAAAAAAGCATTTAAAAAGTGTTAAATCTCCAGGAAGGGTGTTAATTCCTGTTCTTTTTGATGAGTCTGCTCTAATAGTCTAACACTCTTAATGTCCCTGTAGACTGAGGGCAAATTAGTTGAGTCATGTTTACTGAATTGTTGTATATTCACAGTAGACAAGCAACAGATTATGTTAAGGAGAAAGGAGAGGGATTCCTGCCCTCAATTGCCTAGGAAATTATAAGAATTATGAGAAGACTTAACTTTCCTCTTCTTTTAGATTGATTTAATTACAAAGGATTTGCTGCTTGTGAGAAGTCCTGACTTGAAAAGTAAATGAATACACACATGTGTGCACTGATCTTGTGTTGCAAGAACAGGCAGTGGAAGCTTCCTCATTGTTTATTCCCAGTACCTTCCCTCCCAAAAGCAATGGTAAAGTTTGTTGTCCCTGTTTTCCATTTCCCCAAAAGAGACACATTTAAATGCTTAATTTTTCAGCTTTTAAAGAGAGTGCAGATGTATTCTGGATGATCTTCTGAGTAAAATCAGCCTCTAACACTTGTTATTCAGAACAAGAAAGTCAGACCTTTTTGATTAGTGGTCAGCGAGCACTTTCCCAATGATCTTAAGGGAAAGATCAGCATTATAAATCTTATGTTTTTATTTATAAAAGACTTCTCTCTGTGGAGTTAATAATGCAGAGGTTGAATCACATGCAGTGTAATTGAGGCAAGATTAATAATTATTTAAAATCAGTGGTCTTGTATTTGGAAGAGTGAGTCATTTGTTCTTTTCAGCAGCTGTTGTGGAGTTTTGCCTGTTGAGGGATAATGTAAAGCTAATTTAATCCTGTGTTTTAGTTGTTTTCTAACTCCGTGACAGATGTTAGCTTACAGCATAAATATATACAGGTAGGAAAAGAAATGTTTTGTATTTCCTTCACCCTGAGTCTGGTACGATTTTGTGGGGTTTTTTGTTAATATCATAGATGATGAAGTAAAGATCTGCAAATGGTAATAAGTTCTAGGGAAAGGCCTTGAGCGTATAAAATCTTGGCCAATTGATGGAATCATTTGAAATAAATAGGATTGAGAAAGGCTGAATGCTGAGGCTCCATCTGCCCAAATGCAGGACAGGCAGAATTGTGTTGTTACCAAATGCATTGACCCCAAGTATCATTGTGGGATATAAAGTGTGTTGCCTATAAAATATAAGTCTGAGATATGAAGTCTTTTGTATGTTGCTTACATCTAATAACCTCTCTGCTCACATACTGTGTCTGGTTTTGAGCACAACACTTAGAAAATTCTGGACCCAGTAGAGAGCAGTAGGAATAGTCCAGGCTATATGAGCTCTAAGGAAAACTTTTAATGAGTTGGATATAATACATTAATTAAAAAAACCCAACTGATGAGTGCCATAATAAGACTTCAAAGGCCCAAAATGTTGCCCCAGAAGGGCAAGGACTTTCTGGAAATAAGACAATAAGCAATAAACTTGAATTGAAAAGACTCAATGCCCTCATGGCTAAGGAGGATGGAGGATTTCCATCACTGCTGTTTTTAAAGCCTGAGTAGGCAAGTTATATGCAAGCCATACTATAGTGCCAGACGACTGTTTGATTTCCTTCCCAGCCAAACATTTCAATTGCAGAATGGTAGAACAGAGCTGTGTTTAAAGCATTTTGGCATATCTTGTGAGACTTGTGGTCTGGTTTTTGTGGTGTACAATACATTGATTTTGATTACCAATGGAGAAGTTTTCAAAATTTCCTTTTTTGGTAGTATCTGATACCAGATTTCAGTTATCATAATAAAAGTATCTGATATCAGGTTAACAGCTGCTGACAAGATTTAATAATTTTAGAGAACTGTCTATGTGAATGCAATTTTCATTACACATTCGAGTACCAGAATAGTTTCTTAGCATTGTTCCTGTAATAAACTTGATGATGAGTTTTTCTCTAAACCTAGGGATTTTTGGAGGGATTGATTTGTCCAGATCTATTACTAAGGATTATATCTCTTCCCTATAGTCTTCTGCTGCCATGCGTGGCCTGCTTTTTTCTTTGATCCAGAGCAACATCTGTTCTCTGTATCTTTAGGTACATGCTAAGGTCTTCATTTTTCATAACTTTGATCCAAAAAAAGGCAGCAGTTTGTATTCATAATAAATTCTTTTTGCACAGTATTTAACACCAGTTTTCTTGGGTTTCAGACCTGCAAAAGGATTATTACACTGACAGATCATTTTTTTAAATAAAAAAGAAAATATTAGATAATTTAGTTTGACCTCTACCCTTAAGATCTTCCTCAGCTAATCTTATAGTGAGCTAAGCAATTTTCTTGAAGATTACTGTTCTCCTCTTTAGGCGTCAATATGTGGAAATTCAACACTATTTCTTTTTATTCATTGGACTGATTATTTGCTTTACTTCTATAGGCTCTATAGAAGTCTCTTCAGGAAGAAATCAGAGAAGTCTCACTTGGGTTATGCTTAGTGTCTATGGAAATGAGCTTTCATAGAATACTAGAGAATTTTGCTATTAGCTTACTTACTGGGGTTTTTTTCATATATATCTGGAAAAATTGGGTATAAATTCTGTTGCATTCTCATCTCAATTCCACATGGTTGTATGTTATTGCTGTAAATTGTTTCTATGCTACGATTTCAAAGAGGATTTCTCAGTACCAAATTGATGATAATAGTAATATAATTATTAAATTCAAATGTATACAAAAAAGCATATTTAGGAGGGCAGGATTTATATGAGAAGGAAATAAAATAAGCTCTTCATCCTCTCTCAACTCTCCTTCAAAAGGCAATAGCTTCTGTTTGGTTTTGAGGTTCTTAGCTCATGTTTTTGTCACTATGTTACTTAGAAACATCAAATTTCATGTCTTCCAAGTTACAGTGTTGAAACAAAGGGAAAGTTACTACCTGGTTTCTTTTCATCTGGGACTTTGTAATAATTGTTGCTCTACATCTTGCATGCAGAGAGGGACTGGGTGTACGTATATTAAAGCATGAGAGATAAATTAAGTCAAATGTTAATTACATTATTACTCAGTCACTTTGCATAGTAAAACTTCATTATAAAGTGAATTCCTGTTCACCTTAAGAGAAGCAGCTAGTAATTGTGACTTACAAAGCCATAAAAACTATGGAAATGCTTATTTTTATCAGAACTGTAATTATGAGGAAATTTGCTGCAGGAAAATTTACTCACAGAATAAAGATTAAAAAGACTTGAATGTAGTCTATCAAAGTGCAACAATTTTTTTTTTTCTAAGACCAAGAGATCTTTGTAGAATAAAACAGTAAAGTAAAATACTGTCCTTTGATTAATAAACTGCAACAGGTATTGTAACTTCTTCAGATAACAGTAGCAAATGTCTACAAGTGGGCATACACACATTCAATGAATGGATTGAATCTACTTTCTGAGGTTGGAATTGCCTATCAGCAC
The DNA here is from genome assembly GCA_013399895.1 of Serilophus lunatus. Lineage (NCBI taxonomy): Eukaryota > Metazoa > Chordata > Aves > Passeriformes > Eurylaimidae > Serilophus > Serilophus lunatus. The sequence goes on along the minus strand of VXBA01003763.1, from coordinate 749,304 downwards.
AGCTATTTATAATTAGTCTCTCGTGTTACATAGTTCTCTTGGCTTGCATGTAACAAAACCACTAACCTGAAGAGCCATTTTTCTTATTCCCAAGGCTTCTGTAGCCCCCACAGCTGCCATGTGGATACTTGTAATATTTAATGCACTTGCCTTTCCAAAAATTTCTCTACAGCCGTCTCTTCCTTTCCTCTCAGGAGATAAAGGTGTTGTCATCCCTATTGTGAGCAATCTGACAGAGCTTGGCTACTCAACAGAAAATGCCAGTATCTATTAAGTGAACTACAGGACCTGAAATCTGTTGAGAAAACTGATGATTTAAAAAAAAAAAAAATCCTAAATGTAAAGATTTTTTTCTCAGATAGTGGTTTCCTGTCAGTAAGAACAAAGAATGACCCTATGAGGCAAAATCATTCAAATTTGGAACCTTATGAAATTGCATTTCCACACTTGCTGATGCAGCTGAATCACAAGGGCATGTGGAAATGGCACAAAGCAGAATAGTCACTGTGTAAGCTTGAGGCCTGGTCTGATCTAATTAACCCTTCTCAGAGGCAAGGTTAATGAGCCTGGGCACAGTCCAGAACAGGAGCTTTTGTTTTCAACTTCCTTTGAGCTGCCCTAAGGCTCTCCTGCAGGAGCGCAGCAGAGATATGCAAGCTTTTAAAATACAAACATGAAATATGTCTTTGAGATGCTCGTGAGGTATAATACAATGTGATCTTGTAATAGTGGCACTCAGTCTTCTGAGGTGAATCACTCCCTTAGAGCTGAAACTGTGAGCAGTACTTCACAAGAGGAGCAAGAAGCACTTGTAGGGCAAGTGACCAATAAAGGCCAAAGAAAAGGTGGAGAGCTGGACTGTGGAGGTTGAAGTGAGATCATCTTTCTTGCTCTTCCACCACAGGCTGTAAATTAAATAGCAATTCTACTATAAGTAGAACAAAATAGGTAGTCTTTCTTCTAAACTTATTTGTGATTGTGATCTTGTATGGTCTATTTACAAGGAAAGCAATTTATTTCATATTAATTAGGATATGTAAGTAATAAACACAGATATAGAAAATTATCTGTCTTCACAGAAGACATAGACATGTGTCTCAAACCAGTAAAGTTCAGTGTCATAGGACAGCTCAGCAATAACTTTCCAGTGAATAATTTATATGATTGTTTTCTCTCTCTGTGTATCATTGGATTTCTTGTGTGTGGATTTCCCATGATCAGTTTTCTGTATTAGTGCATTTACATTGAAATAGTAAAAAAATTAGTGGCCTCCTTTCTTTCCAAAACTAATGCCCTAATATTGACCCTTTTTATTTATGGAATGACTTACCTACATCTTGTGGTCTGGAGTTTCTTGCCTCGGGTTGTTTTACTTCAGTTTTCTAAAATGGGATTTTTTTTCCAATCCATTATACATTTTGATGCTTGGAGTGAACAGTTGCATGTATGAATTTCAAATTCATACATATTTGAACAAGTAAAATGCATTTATTAAAAAGTTTGCAGAGTAAATATAAAAATGGATACTGATTAGTCAAAGTATAATTTCCAGTCTGTATATTTGCTATCAATTTGTTCCACCACATGCTCTCATCTATGTCATGTACTTAGATTAAATGTTTTAGCAGAATTTCTTATAAAATGAGTTTGCTACTGAAATGTCAGCTCAGCTTTGGTTTTAGCTTAGCTATATTGGAAATTGAGAGTAGTGGTAATAATACTTAATGAAATGTCATCCGAATAGCTAAGTGATGTGGAGGTGCTTGGAAAAGAGGATAGAACTCTTCTTATTTGCAGATGGGGGAAACTGAGGCCTAAAAAGATGTAAAAACTTGCCCAAAGTCATTCAGAACTCTAGAAGAAAAGTCATAAATACAATAAAGGTGTTTCAAGTTCCATTTTTTGGCTTGACATTACAGCTTCCAGTGTTTAGTAAGCAGAGCCTGTGGCAAATATGCCATGGATTGAAGTAATACTTTAATGAAGAGAAATAAACTATTATTAAAATAGTATTTTCCAATAGTACAAACTTTCTTTCAGATTCATTTATCTTAGTACTACTTTCCTAGGCCTTTCCTGCTTTCAGCTCATTTCTTTCTCAAAAGTTCAGCATACCCACTAAATATTTTTAATGGCTAAATGAAAATTAAGAAATGGAAAACCCAAGACCAAGGCTTCTTAACCAATAGATGGGAAATCAATAAATCTTTTCAAAGTTTGTTTTCATTGTATTTCTAGATATATTTTTGTAAGCCTGACCAAATCCAGTTAGAAAACATAAGGTTCACCTTGCTGACAAGAGGCGAGGCTGTCCTCATGGTGTTGTTTCCTTCTGGATTATTTTCCCAGAATACCAATGCATACAAAATGCTTCAGATCAAATCTGCCTTTTAGTTAATGAATGTGAGCACTTATTCTGGCCCTTAGTTTGTGACTTCAGAATTCAGCAAGGTATCAATAACATTGTCAACTAAACTCTTTATAGTCTCTGGTTTCTGATAAAATATCTGTAGTCCTACATGTGTTTTAATCTATAATGTTCTCCAGACACAGCTGCCTTCTGTTCTCTGACATCAGCCCGTATTTTTCAGTTCAAGGAATGAAGCTGTACATGTTAGTCTGTATGGTAGCCCATGTAAGACTTTTCAAGCTATATAATGTTTTGTTGTTGCATTCTCATCACTGCACTCTTGTATAACTCAGAAGTAACTTCAGTATTATCTGAATATTAAGTGAGAGAGAAAAATATTCTACTTTATTTAAGAGGTTTTTCTAGAGAAAGAGCACTTGTAATTCCCAAGATCATACAAGTACAATCATCTTTGATATGCTGAGTAAAGCCTGCCGCACAGAACAGTCCCATTGACTTTCTGCACAAGAGCTTCCACAGCATGGAAGCAGCATGAAGTCCTCTAGGTGATTTCCTCATTTATAATGCTAGGTGCCTCCTTTTGATTTTTATCTTATGTATTGTTTCATCTCTAAAATGAGAAGTACAAGACATTGTTTCCTCCATTGTTTCCAATTTTTTTTCTTACTTCTTGATGCTCCTTATCTTTTCTCAAATCAGTTTAAATTCTTTCATCCCAAGAGTCAGTGAAGAAATTCTACAGGTATAGATTGGTTTTTACTTAAATGGAGAGAGGATTGTGTTGCTGTTTTCACAAGGGGGTAAAAGTAAATTTGTTCAACAACCTTATTTTTTTCTTCTTTTAGATATATCTGTGTTTTGTATTCTTTAAAACCACAGTGGAAACTTTAGGTTAAAGAGTTACAGGCATAAGTTCAAAGCCTCTCCTAGCTGATCAGTATTCCTGCAAGAAACATGGAGGAGAGAAGGTGGATGAGCAGAGCCTGGCTGGATTCATCTCGCCAGCTTGGCTAGAAGGAAATAATAGAGTGAGAAAAAATGTTTTTAATTTTTATTTGTTTACTTGCTTTCATTTTTAATCCCCTCTAGGCACAAAGCAAACTGAGCTCTATTTAAAAACAGAGCATGCCCTTGCTCCCACACATCATCCTTTCATAATCAGAATCTTGGTAATCTTGTGTTAGACTGTATCCTTGAAAATGCTCCGAGAGAGAAAAATTCTAAAAGAGCACCTTGGGGGAAAACTCTGCAGTCTCAGGAAAGATAATTTTCTACCTGATTGCATAAATAAGAGAAAAAATTGGTGTGTTAAACTTCTTGTATCTGTTAGTATTTAGGCCATGATTCAGATAATTGTTTTTCTGTAGGGTCAGGCTTCTATCTGAGCTCTTCAAAGTACTTCATCCCTGCGTGTACATTCATTATATCATCATAAAATCATATTTAAAAGGACTTGCAATGAACTGCAGTGGATTTCACCAGAGACCAGAATTTAACAGCAGATTTAGGTTACATCCTTTGCAGCTTTCTTCAGCCAATGAGTTTGCTTAATGAAGCTGTGGAAATTTGAAAGGCAGATATATTTTTCTTATGCCTTAGGGAACAGAGCTGAGATGTCAGGAGGAAACTGCCTAATCTGCAATCGCTTTTCTCAGATTCACAAGACTTGACTATTCTGACACCAGTCTGTTGGAGACACAGTAGTGGAGCAACTAGGTTGATTGCTGGCTTTTGAGTGGTTCTGGATCTTCTGATAATCTTTATTTCTATTTTTTTTCATAAAGAAATGTAAGTAGCAGTTGCTTTAGCCCTAGGTGATTTGGTATACCTGCCATAGGAGCATACCCCATGATTGTGTCAATGCGTAGCTTAGAAAAGGAACTCAATCAGAAAATGGTTCAGTGCCTTTAAGAATTGCTGCACAATAGACTTTTATGCTGCTTGTTTGTAGAGCTACAACATAGTTCCCTCAAATATGATTTCTATCCATTTGCAGTACAACAAGGAATATGGTGTCACACTAGTTCTGTCACATGCCACTATTAAAACAGATGTTTGTTAGCAGCTGTGAGAACTGATAATTGAGATTGATGAAGCGATTCAAATAAAACATCAGTTTGTAATTGAATAATTGTCTGATGTACAGGCAGGTTTTTAACCATATTTGATCTTAATATTAGTTGAACTTCACAGAATGAAGATGAGAACTAAGAGATCTCTTGTTTAGCAGCATAGTAGGTTATATAGAATGCACTTAATAAAATTTGCCTATGTTTAGTTGATATTATTTGTACCTCCCCTACTTAGTAAGAATCACCATATCACTTTTGCCTCCTTCTTTTGGAAGGATGACAAATTACTAGTTGACGCTGCCAAATTGCAGAGCACAGATGGATTTGGCATGATGGCTAATGAATCTTGCACTTGTGTGTCTATCAAAAGCAGAGCAAACAACTGCTAGGTTTATTTAGTCTCCCAATGACCAGCTACTGACAAATTCAAAAGAAAAGATTTTCAGATCAGCTCTTTGGCAGAAAGTCCTGTCCTAGGCTGACTTCTCTGGTTGGGAACCAAACTTCTGTAGTCATTGTCAGGAATTTGTGCTGACAGCATCTGCTTATTGGCTCAAAACTTCGGTACAGAGGATATAGTTTGGATATACAGAGTGTACTAGTTACATAACCAGTACTCACTCATACATCCCCTCTGGGTTTTTGAAGGGTTCGTCTCTCACTGTGTCTTCATTATGGGAACTCATACTAGCTGTATAAGAATAGAGATAACTGGTAAAATTTGAGTGACATGCCAATAATTAAAACAAAAATTCTTAGTGAGTATAAAAAGACAGGGTTCTTTTGTGGTGAAAGAGAGTCTTATGTTTGTGCAGAAATTTCGTGTACAGTTCTGCAGATCTGGAACAGCGATTCAAGTCCTGAAATTGCTATTACAGAAACTCAGAATAGGTCAGGTTGGAAGAAACCGCAGTGGGGTCAACCTCTCTGCTCTAGCAGGGTCATCCTAGAACACATGGCACAGGATTGCATCCAAAGAGTTCTCAAATACCTCCAGGGAGGGAGACTCCACATGCTCTCTGATAAAAATCCAATGGGCAATCAGCCACACAGTACAGAAGTTCTTACCCATGTTAAGGTGGAATTTTCTGTGCATCAGTTTCTGCCTGTTCCCTCTTGTCCTATTCCTTGGCACCACCTAGAAGAGCCTGACTCCGTCCACTTGACACCCTCCCTTCAGATATTTACAGATCTTGATGAGGTCAGTCATCTCTTCTCAAAGTTGAACAAACCCAGCTCTCTCACCCTTTCTTTGTAAGAGAGATATTTGAGTCCCTTAATCATCTTTGTTGCCCTTCTCTGGACCAGCTCCAGGAGCTATGTCTCTCTTGTCCTAAGGAGCCCAGAACTGGACACAGCACTCCAGATGTGGCCTCACCAGGGCTGAGTAGAGGGGGCAGGATCACCTCTCTCAGCCTACTGGCAATGCTTTTCCTAATGTACCCCAGGATATCACTGACCATCTTGGCCACAAGGGCACACTTCTGGCTCATGGACAACCAGGACCTGCTGGTCCTTCTCTGCAGAGGTATTTTCCAGCCAGTCAGTCCCCACCTCTATTAATGCATGGGGTTGTTCTTCCCCAGGTGCAGGAGCCTGCATTTACCCTTGTTGAGTTTCATACAGTTCTCTGCCCATCTCTCCAACCTGTCATTGCCCTTCTGAAGGGCTGCAGAGCCCTTTGCAGTATCGGCCATTTCTCCCAGCTTTGTGTTGACAGCAAACTCATGGGGGACGCATCTGCCCCTTCATCCAAACCATGGATAAATAAATTTAACAATACTGAACAAGTACTAAATCGTGGGGGTCATCACTAGTGACAGGCCTCCTCCAAGTAGATCCTGTGTCACAACTACTGTCCTCTGGGATCTGCCATTCAGCCAGTTCTAAATCTACCTCACTGTCCATTCATCCAGTCCACGTTTCCCGAGTTTACCTGTGAGGATGTTGTGAGACAGTGTTGAAAGCCTTGCTGAAGTCAAGAGAGGCAATAACCGCTGCTCTCCCTTCATCCATCCGGGCAGTTGTTTCATCACAGAAGTAATCAAGTTGGTCAACCAAGATTTACCTTTATTGAACCCATACTGACTACGCCTGATCACCTTTGTGTCATCCATGTGGATAGAGATGGCCTCCAGAATGAGGCACTCCATCACCTTTGCAGGGATTGTGGTGAGGCTGATTGGCCAATAGTTCCCTGGGTCCCCTTTCTTGTCTATTTGAAGACTGGGGTGGCACTTACTTTCTTCAAGCCCTCAGGCACCTCTCCTGATCACCACAGCCCTTCAAAGATGTTCATGAATTGCCCCATTATGGTGTCCACAAGCTCTCTCGGCACTCATGGGTTCATCCTGTCAGGGCCTGTAGACCTGTGGATATCAAGTTTGCCTGGGTTTTCTCTGACATAATGGTCCTCGACAAAGGTAAAGACTTCCTTCCAACATTCTTTTACCCTGGTCTCCTGGATTAGAGATTCCTGAGGGCTTGTCAGTGAAGTCTGATGCAAAGAAGGTGTTCAGTAACTGTCTTCTTTGTCCTCTGTTACCAACAGCTACTCCTCTATTTAGTAATGTTTATTTTCGATGTATTTGAAAAAGGCTTTGTTCTTGATGTTGTTGGCCAGATTTAATTCCAGATAGGCCTCGGCTTCCATAGTTTCATATCTACTTATTCTGGCAATCTCTCTATATTCATTCCAAGTTGCCTGACCCTGTTTCCATCTCCTGTGTATTTTCTGCTTATGCTTGAGTAATGACAGGAGTTCTTTATTCATGCATACAGGTCTCTTGCCCAATTTCTTGCTCACATTGTTAGATGATCCACACTCAAGCATTCCTTTTCTGAATCATTAAGCTTAAATTTGACTGCAGGCAGATGTTGTGACATAATTTCTGTATAATAACAAATGTTAAAATATTTTCATTTCAGTTGTAAGCAAAAGCACATTTCAAGACTTTGAAAATTGCCCTGAAATGCAATTGTATCCACCAACAATAATGGATGTTGAGTTATACTCAGATCTCTTACTTTCCATATAAAATTTTAAGGCAAGTCTCCATTACATGTTCATTTTATTTAGGCAATAAAGTTCAGGAGCTTTAAATTTGCATGTCCTAAACTATGAAATGCAGAGTTGTATGGAGGATGAAGTACTGGTGCCTGCTCTGTGTCACTAACCAAGTCTCTTCAAGGCAAGTCATGGGCATGATTTACCTTTTGAGGCACAGCTGAAGGTGCACTGTGAAAGAACACTGTGCTTGCTGCACAAGAGTTACAGAGTTAGTTAAACCTGTTTGTCATACCTGAATGTGTACACAAGGCATGGTTGCATTGGTCTCCCACATGAAATTGCTGGATTCTGCACCCACAGATGAAAGATGGACTGATCCTTCTCTGAGCATGGGGCAGCAGTAAGGACCCCCTTTCACTAGACTTTCATGGTTCCTAAGGTCTACCTACAGTCTAGCAAATTTGACCCTTCTTCCTGAGACTTGTAGATTGCTTTCAACCTCTTTAACTTACCTCATAAAGCTTTTAATGTAATTCGACAGTGACAATTTTCGCATTTCACAGCTGCCCCTTTTCCCCACCCCACTNCACCCCCCAAATACAAGACAGGATAGACACTTGAAAGCAGGGAATCCAATTTTTACATGGAAGAGTTGGCCTTTGAGACATAAAATCAGATATTTATCCCACTGACTTGTTTCAAATCTGGTCTGGGAGGATCACCACTGTTGGAGGAGATGATTGAACCATCAAATGATCTTCCAACAGGATGTTTTTAAGGACTGGTAATCTGAAGAAAATTTGCTTTCCATTTACTGCAAGTTCCACAAATAACCAAATTTTCTCTCCTGGTTATTTGCTGTCTTATTTGACCTGTCTTTTTATTTTATACAGTGAATTTGCAGTGTTAGATGGTGCTTCTTCTGCCTTCTGGAAGCTGTTCTCCAGATAGACTTTGTGTCTGCATCTGCTTTGTGTTCATAGATGCCTAAGGCTTAAACAGAGAGTCTCTGTCAATACCAGGATAAAACAGACATATGGCTGTTCTGGTGGAGCTGTCAAACCTACTGATTGTCTGACTCTTACTGTTCAGATGGAGATCTGAAAACAACATTGCTATTCTCAACAGAGTCCAGTCTATAATTGCATCACGGAAAATGAAGTCAAATGCAAGATCTTCTGCACCACATGTTCTCTGCCCACATCAGTGTGGTTGTATACACCTAAAACAATGTCCAATATTAGTTTTTGTGTACTTTTAGTATGGGAGGTAAATGGTTGGTTTTAAACTGATAATGTTTTTCTACAAAAAAATTCTCTGAAGTTGGAGAGGATGTGAATAGGTGCAGTTGAAAAGCTGATGCAAAGCGGTAATTTAGCATTAAAGTATTAATTTAAGTCAGGGGACAGAGATATCAAAAACTTGGGCCCATGTTATGTCTTCAGTTTTTAAGCAGAATTGTCTTTTGAAATCAAGGATGTTGTGACACTTGGATTTTGATCAATGCATAACAAGTTACTGCATTTAGAAAAAAATTCACATTGGTAGATGTTTTGATATCCTGTTCAGAAAAAGCAATTCCTTTATAATTTATACTTGTTATGGTTTGTAGAGCTGGGCTGAGATATTGGGGAGGGAACAGTAATTCAGGCAAAGGCAAAAGGCAAGGTGCTGTTGATGAAACCTCATGTAAGAGAGACAGATCTAAGTGCTGCATTTGTCTGACCTGTGCAGATTTACAGTCATATTGTTGAAATGAATGTCAGCATCTCAAAAGGGAGAAAAAAACAAACCAAAAAAACAGGTCCCATAAACAGCAAAGTAAACATCAAAGCTTAATATTTCACCTCATTAGTTCTCATTAGGATTGGGAAGGCAGGTAGTATGTCTATGGGAGTGGATAATTACGGCATAATGAATCTTCTTGACACTATGTGCTTCTCCATTGGGCAAGGACCACAGAGAATAGACAGGCTCAGTGTGTGACTCCACTTTCCTATTTTTTATTTCTATGACAATGCTTTCTAACACTGAGTGTGGAGTGAACCTGAAGGTTGATGGAATGTTTGCAAATTTGGGGATTAAAGTGGGCAAAACCTTCAAGAGGGAATAGTTTAATGCCATATACTAACCAAGGAAAACAATATTGCTGCATCCTTCCTTTCACTGCTTGTTCTCCATTGTTCAGTGGTCCTTTTTAATGCAGAAATGGTTGTAACAGGTACCAAGTAATAATATCATAGTATTGAATTTAGTCCTAGAATTCATGCATGCATCTCTCCAGGCCTGAAGCATCCTTGCTTTTCTTACTCTAAGCTTATAACAGATGGTTTTGTCAGTTTGGATATGACTCTGTATGGCAAATGCTTTACTTGAAATCTGTATTTTCTAATGTCCTCATATTGTTTGGGACAAAGAGAATATTTGAGTGTTCTGTAAGTTGAAGACATTTGCATTCTTTATTGGTTTTGTGTGAATATGGTTCATGGTTGCCATACAGGGATAGTGCAGCTCCCTAAGCACCTGCTTATCTGATGTTGTGACACTGATAACAGCAGTTGAAGTTTCTGTGTGCATGTTTCTAGGGAAACAGTAGTACTTAATGTATTGACCATTTTATAATCAAAGTTCTACTTTGCAATGACTTTTTCTAGGATGGTAAAACCTCTGAGGCATAGGATGCTCTTTTGTACAATTTGTCTGCACGGGGAATTACGCTGAAAGAAAAAAAAACCAAACCAAAAAAAACAAAACAAAAACAAAAAAACCCCACACACACAAAAAAACCCCCAGAAATTAAAACTAGCCAATGACAATATGGTCTTCTTAAAAAATAAAGAAGTATATATTCAGTATGTATTCTGAATAGAATAATATTTGCATGGGTTTAATATCCTAATGGATCAGAGTCTAGTGCTATTTTGGGACTCCCATTTTCTTAACTGTGCTTCTAGATGTTCCTTAAGTGGAAGACAAAATACTGACTGATCTTGCATTTTAGCCGAATGAAGTTAGCCATATAATGGGATTAAAGAGCTATGGACATTTCTGACTACAGCCATAATGCTAGTACCAATTTGAAGAGCATGGCATGCTTCAAATTGGAACAAAGAAATTGAAAGCCAGAAAATAAATCTGTGACAAAAGTCCTTGATCTTTATTTTTGTAGTCCAGGAGTTTAGTAGATCTTGAGGTCTCTTGGGGTCTGTGATAAAGGAGTTTATGAAAGCATAGATTGTATCTTGGGCAGATGAAAGTCTGTTTAATGCATAAGCACTAATAGACACATGCTCATTGCCATGTGTTTTGGTACAGAAACTGGTTCTGTAAGACACAGGAGTAATCTTTGTGCACAGAGATGGCAGAAGAACTCCTGCTCCTCTTATGACTACTTAGTAGCTGTGGTGGTTTAAGACCACTTTTTATTGTCTAGGGGCAGGTTCAATAAAGGTGACAGAAAACCGAACAGAGTTCGCAGCAGGTGAACAGTTTATTACAGGGGTTTAAATTAGGGAAGAAGGGATAACCCAAAGGTACTCCCAAAATTACATAGAGAAACACTTGACATGCAGGGAAAAAAACAACACAAAAAGGAAGAAAAACTAAACAAAAAAAAAAAAA
>VXBA01003763.1:705141-738127 GCA_013399895.1 Serilophus lunatus | reverse complement strand
GCCTTCTTCCTGGCCGAGCCGTCTTTCCACCGGTCAGTGGGGCTGAGCCCCGCCTTGTTTTCCCGTGTTTTCCCATCGAGAGAAGCATGAGTTACAGTCCCGCCCGCCATCTTTGTTTTCACAGCCGCGGCATCTTAGAGACGCCCCAGCGCCAACACGGTGCCAGGGCTGGTTGTGCTCAGGTTCCCGGCCGGGGCCAGCCCAGGGCCACCGCCTGTGCCCGGGACTGAGGGACGACCATGCATCCCGCACAGGGAGAGGGGACAGCAGGCAGGAACAGAGGCCATCCCGGCTCCCTGGGAGCGGTGGGGGCAGCCTGCTGCTGGCCCTGCTCTGGCCCTGCACCCCAGGGAGCCTGGAGGGCAAGGAGCTGCTGCTGCCCCAGCCTTGGGGGGGCCGGGACTGGCGCCAGCCCTGCCCCCAGGGAATGGCAGGAGCAAGGACCATCCCGGCCCTGCTCTGTCCCAGCCCCAGCTCGGCCCAGGAACCAGTGGGGCACAGGGAGAGCAGCCCCCTCCTCCCCCTCCCCGAGTTCCAGGGAGAGCAGCTGGAGCAAGGGCCCTCTCCCCAGGTCCCGGGGATGATGAGCTGCCACCATGTCTGGGAGAGGGCTGCCCCAATCTCACCTCCCCCCTCCCGCAGTTTTAAGGGAAATTGAATTTTATGAACAGGTTAGTGGGGGTTTCTTACACTCTTTTTCCCCTTCCGAAGCCTTTTCAAAGGGCTACAGTAGTTCATGTAGGGGTGAATACAAACCCAGTTTACGTAGAAAAGCAGTTAAAAAAATGTTATGTAGGTAATTGGCGTTCGCGTATTGCTTTTTCAGGACAGCTGAAACATGAAGCAAATATATCAAAATGATAAAAGATTTTTGAATTATGTGCCATTACTGCTTGGAGTCAAAGTTCTTGCTTAGGGAGCTAGACACTTGAATGAAAGACCTGCAAGTTTCAGGAAGAGCTATTTTTCTAGTAATGTGAAGTCAGTTGTTTGTGGTAATAGAGGAGGTCACATTTCTGATTTCTTTTGGTAAAAACTTTGTGGCAGTATATTACTTATTGGTGCTTAGGAGGGAAGAAGTGTTAAAAAACAAGGTAGAGGAAAAAATATTTTTTGAGTGAGGGAAGGGCAAAGTGTTATCTACAAAAGATCTCAGATTGAAAATCTTGCCTTTTTAAACATATTGACAAAGCAAAGAGGAGAGTTCAAATCCATAATCATGCACAATGGCTCTCATCCTAAATACAAAAGTACTTTCCTCAAGTGTAGTATAGTTGCGGTTCTGTTACTGTATCAATTTTCCATAATTAAAAGTTGCTGTTTAATTTTTGAGATACTTTGAGCTCATGTTTGTCAGGGCCTCATTTTCAACGTTGACCTTTCTCTCTAGGATAAAAATAGCTATAATCCAGTAAAATCCTAGGCTTTCCAAAATTTATACACACAACACTTTTTTTTTTATATGTCTGTGTATGTTCCATTGCTCCAACATACTGTGTCTTCATGTTTTCCCATGTTTTCAAATGTTTCCTTATGGCCTTGTCAAATTGCTGGGTGGCCTGAGTAAGTGCATCCAGTTCCATACATTATTTGCTACACAGATCAGTGGAACACTATATAGATTGAGCTTGAACACTAGGTTTCTGGCCAAAACAGATGTTTTTGAAGAGAATTTCAGTTGTTTACACATTGCCTCACAGGGAAAATTGTCTCTTGGCACACAAGATGAGTTATTTTGCTTGAGTATTGAGTAGGTTTTTTTGAGAAGAAAATTTTTGATTTTGTATGGAAAATTGTAGAAAAAATCTGGGGCAGCTGAAGAGTCACGGATCATGAACTGCTCAGTCAGTTGTGTAGGGCATGAAAGGTTTCCGCAGTATTCTAAAGGAATAAAGTCGTGCTTGTGAGGCTTTGTACGTGCACAAATGTGTTCAGCAGTAGCGAAATTACTGCCTCTAGAGGTTGGTGCTTGTTTTCAGAGTGGGAGAGCAATAATTTCTGTAAGCAGCCAATCTTAATATGAACACTGGTAGTTTTCACAGTACTAATTGATGTATTAAGCTTGTTTTGCTGAACCATATGCAGCAGATTAAGTTCAGGGAACATTTGTCAAACATATGTGACAAACAGCAAACTGTATGCAAGCATAGTTCTAGGGTATAACTTGATGATAAGCTTCACATTATCTTGCCACTATGACAGCAACACAATTTAGAGACCATGACAAATAGTTTATAACAGAAATGGCTACCAAAGAACAGGGGAAACTCACCTTGGTGAATAATGTGTTCGGGGGCTACTACTGCAGTTTCTGATGTGGTCTGTGGACAAGCAAGCTTGGGATATAGGTGTTGCTTGAGAGATTTATGGATATCTGCTCCTGTTACTTCTGTAGTGCTTGCCAATATCCCTACTGTTGTGCTATATCTACTTGATATCTTTGAATAATGTGGCACAGTGGGGTTTTAAGCCAGGGCGGGAGGGTCTTCTTTAGCTTTGCTCCTGCTCTACTGTATGGCTGTATATTGATATGATTTACTTGCAAGAGTTTCATCACTAAGAAAAACCCACTTTTCAAATTGGTGTAAGCCTCCCCTGAAGTCTGGGGAGCCAAAAAGAAAGAAAAGTGCTGGCATGTGGATTTTTGAATGCATGTAATTTATAAAGCCAGCTGCATTGCTCCAGCAGCCATGTGGCTAATACAAAGTTTGCCTAGCACCACATGGTAAAAGTGCTTTTCATGATAAATTTTTTCTGCTACCCTCAGCACTTTTTAGTCTTTGAGGTACACTTCCACCTCTGAATTTGAAATTTGGTAATATTGGAGTTGCTCTGTGCCTGAAGAAAAGTGACTGAAGGGAATATGTTATAGTTTCCTAACTGTGTTAAGAAAGGAAACTTTCAGACTATGAAAGAGGAGAGGTGCACTTCCTGGTTCCTAAAGTATTTATTAAATAGATGTCTAACAAATTCAATGATAAATATGCCAGAACAGCATCAAATTATTTGAGATAAAGCATGCTGGCCTAATTTCAGTCCTTTGTGAAATACCAGATGGTAGAGCCAAGTGATGTTTAAATGGTAAGGAAAACAAATAGCCATTACTGCAAAGGGCTGGGTTTCTTATAGGAAGTGTAATGTAACAAATGTACATTGTGGGCACTAAGATTTGCCCTGAAAATAAGGTACAGATATCCGTCTACCCAAATACAAGCTACGTACCTGATATTTTCAGAATGTGAATGGTAAAATAGGCGATATCCACTGCATAGCCAAAAATACTTCAGATTAATTAATCTGCTTTGAATAATGGCATATTTAGTTCCTAATGCTCCCATTTTCTTCCTTTCTTTCTCACATGACTACCTCTAAATGCTTGTTTGAAGTAGTTATGGATATATATTCAGGTGTGTTGGGTTTGGCTGAGCTAGAGTTGCTTTTCTTTGTGCTGGCTGGTACGTTTGGTATGCTACATGCCTGTACCAATTTAGCATTTGGAAGATACTGGATAATCTGAACAGGTTATGATGCAGCCAGAACCAAAAAAATATTAGCTATGTTTAATCAATGAAAGGGCCTCAAGGCTAAAGGTCCAGCTGGCTTTATGTTTGCTTGTACGGCTTGGTATAAGTAATTGGCCTTCTGTCATGGAGAGATGACTCTAGGAAGGGCTCTGCTGGCTCGCCAGCCAGGTGTGAGGTACTATCCCCATCTGACAGGACAGCAGAGTAGAAATAAGAGCATAAATCCATATAAATGTATTTGCAGAGGGAATTTTCTGGACTAAGGAGACTATCTTTTGACCAAATGAAGGCAATTTTGTGACCCCCTTCATGCCACTTAAGGTTGCACAGCAATGTATATATTTAAAAATTATCTGGAACAGAGAATTAGTACATTATTAAAGCCAAAACATAAAGAATCAGACAAATTTTTTAGCTGTGTACATTTTACATAGTCTACATGGGAGTTACATTTGCAATGAGAATAAATACCGATCATATCACTGACATGCAAGTTTAATTAAATTCGACCAGATAAACAGGACAAAGCATAAGACTATATTATATCCATCAAAATTCCTGTTTCTCCAAACCTCACACAAATAAATACTATCTGGCATCATATCAGCAAATCTAAAGTGTTATGGACTACATAATTTATCAGGGGTAGCCAATTACCTTAATCTTCTTTTATCTACTTTTTAGTATGAATAATCAACTTTTTTACCTCTGTATAACCTAAAATACAACTAAATATCATTGCTTTAGAGTACAAGGACATTGTAAAGCTCCATCTCCTCTTCCTCAAGGACAAACTACCGGTTTTTGTCAACTGTTATACTCTGAGAGCTTCTCTTTCCGAAGACCTCCCCTCTTTCCAAAAAATACTGTATTAAAAATATTCTTGGAAAGGTGTATTTTGAACTCATGTAAGGTGTCTGGAACTATTAAGTCCCTGGGAATTGACTGTTTTAAAAAAAAACAACCAAACAACTAAAAAAGACAGTGAAGGCTGTCCTTTTTCTAAGACACAGAGAGCTTTTTTAACTTTCTCCTTTTAATTGTTTAGTGTCAGTTTTGGTGCTAAGGAGACACCTGCCTCAAATATCAATGCGTGTGGTTGTTCATTCCATGCTTCAATTAGACTCCATGTGCAAACATGTTTCATGAACTCTGTATTGTGCTGCTATCAATTTAGAGAATACTTTCCATATCTTCCTAAACGGTGTTGTGGAATCCTCCTGTTGTCAATTTAATGCATGGTGCTGTTCAGCTATACCGTGTTTTGCAAAGTGAACAACAAACCCAGCATGTCCAACAGTAAGCATGAGGGCAGAAGATAAAAAATGCAGTCCTTGACCAACAAAGAAGTATCAGTGTAGAGGACATGTTCCACAGCTGGGGAGGGATTGTGCAAACAGAACTTCTTTTGCAGCACGTGATCAGTTTTAGTCTTATTATTGATATAAGGTGCAGGGGTGGAGGGAAGAAGCTGAAGGAATGCCCACAAGTTGCCTCTTGTGTTTGGCATAAGGCATTCCAGCAGAAAATATTTGTAAACAATGAGGTATATATGATGAAGATGTAAAAGTGGTCTTGACTCTGCCCTTGAGCAGAGTTTGGTTTGGACATGGACTTCTGTGTAACCTGGGCTAAATGCTAAGTCTGTGTTTTAAGACTTAAGGAAGTTAACCACAAAGACAGCCTACCCCTTTGTCCTTACATTTTCTAAAAGAAGATGTGACTATTTCATTTGTCACTTATAAATGTACCTTCGATCTCTTTTTCTTTCTCTCCCTTGTCTAATTACATTGTTTTAGAAGTGCAATTTTCTGCAGATTTTGAGAGGCATGAGCAGCTCTCTTTCTTTTGGTATCCTAAATAAGATGAACACTCCCCAACAGCAGTATAGCAGTGGGGGGTTAACAATCACCTGTTCTAATCAAAAAACTTTACATTTCAAATGTAATCTGGGCTGGGGAGAGCTTTTGGAAAGCTTTGATATTGAACAAAATGGCCACAGCTTAGATGTTATAATTGGTTATTTTGAGTTATATCATACTTCATTTCTTTCTATAGATGTTTTTGATCAAATGGGAAAAATATATTTAAAATATCTGCTGTAATTAAGATTAAACATCATACTTTTATTGTATTTTATCTTCTAATGAGCTATTATATTTTTTGAGCCACTTTCTGTCTTATTGACTCCATTCTACCACATATATTCAGAAAATGTACTGGTATTATATGTTAGAATAGAACCCATTTTATTTCTGTTGCTTCAAAATTTGCAAAATATGATATTTTTATTGCCTGTTTAACATCTTGGATTTATAATGGTCCTGTGGGGTTTTAATGAAGACAAAAGGAAGGCTAAAAAACCCTAATATCAATCGAAAGAATTGTTAAAAGTTCCTGCATGGCCTATGCTTCACTATCTTTTGTGGCTTGTGTACTTGTCACTGAAGCAGATATGAATTTTGCTACTGACTTTAGAAGGGATAGAGGGAGTCCTTATAGCTCTGCTCAGACCCTAGTATTTTCGAATTGCATTACTCAGTTCCTAATAAGAGGTTTTCAGTTTCTTCCAGAATTTGGCTTTCCAGCAGGTCATTTGGTCACTGTCTACAAATAAAAAATGCATTTCACTTGACTTGCTATCAGGAGGTAAGTACTGGCTTCATGCCATTAAGAATAGATTTAGAAGGATTTAGTAAATTTATCCACGCAACTCTGTTTTAATTGCTCCTGCATTGCTGGGAGTAACATTTTACTGACAAATATCCAAGGGCTACAATTTCATTTTTACGAGTTCTCATGCTAGAATGATATGTGTGCAAATCAGGATCTCTCCTGACAAAGCAAAGATTACTCTGTAACCTTTCCTTGTCCTTTCCTTCTTAAAATCCATTTAGAACAACAACCAAAAAATATGACACGTAACAAGAGCAAGTTCCATATTACTCTCTTGCCTGTTAATCTTATCCTGTTAATCTTATCCTGTTATTATTGAGACTGGCTATTAAGATGTCAGCATTCTTTGAGATGAGGAACAGTGTAACAGACCATGCTATTGCTCTGAGGACTCTGGTCCATTCATGCTATTGAAAAAAAAAAAAAAACAGGTATTGAAGGAATTTATCTCCCATCCATATTGTGGCACTGGGATTAAGGTATTACTCTCATTGTGATTTAATGTTATCAGCATCAGAGGATGAAAGAGATTTTTTTTAAAAACCAAAATTTAATAAAATTAAATTCATTTTGGTGAATTTCATTTTGGATTACAAGTTTAAGGTGAAAGGGCTCCTCTACTTTGGATTATTTTACCACTGATGTACCACCTTTGTGATTACTCTGAAGATGCTTACTTTTAGTTGTGTGGTAATTTATATTTTCCTGTAGGTTTGGCTTCTCTACTAACACTAATGTTAGGTTGGGTTTTTTCAGTTCATGTGAAGTTGTTGGGGTTTTTTCCCCTCTATTTCTAAAGCAGCCTCAGAAATACAGCACACCTTGCTTTTCTTGCTAACTTAGTGCAGAGGGATGACTATTTGTCTGATCTCTCCTATGCACACATTTTGCCTGCATTTAGGGAATATTAGATTTCATGTAAAGCATGTGAGCAAAAAAAGTCATGAAGCAAGAATTTATCATCTGTTATTTTAATTCTAAGAACTGGAAGAGAGAGAGATTGTTCGAGTATAAACATTTCCCGAGAGTTTTAGTATCTGAAATAAAATTTCAGGACTGTGATTCACAATACACTGTGACTTTTGGGAATACCATGTTTGGCAAAGCAAATGATGTGAACAGTACCATTATAGTTAAAAAGCAAAACAAAAACCTTGAACCAAGCAAACAAAAAATAATCTAAACAAACAAAACTTATAAGTACTTTCTTCTGCTGGTTACTTCACCAAGCTTGAGGATGCTTGAATGTAATTCTTGAAATAATAGGGCCAGTCTTGCTTATCCTGAGCAGCACTAGTTCCAAGCATCCTCTCCGGTTACAGTGGAATTATTCAGTGTCAGAGTCTATCCTGTTTCTTTCCTTCATCCATCTCCATTGTCTGCTAAATACAGAACAAGAGAACTGCTGAAATTCAAAGGCATGTCTGAAGCTTGCCTACTCCAACTCCTCTGCTCAAAGCAGGTTCAGCTACAGCAATTTGCTCAGGATCATAGGTGCAGGACTCCACATTTCCCTTGGTTGAATTTCATGACATCCCTATTTGCTCAATTTTCTGTCTTACCTATGTCCCTCTAAACAGCTGCAAAACCACTGCTCTACCACTCACTCCTACTAGTTTTGTAGCATCTGTTAACCTGCTGAGGACATGCTCTGTCCTACTATCAAGATCATTAATGAAGTTGTCAAACAGTATCCACCAGTACCATGTGTCAATCCCTGGGGCACACCCTGGGGCTGGCTGTCAGGTGATGTCACTGATTGAAACCGTTTGAGCCTGGCACTTCTGACACTTTTCGTCAGTTTAACAATGAAAATGTTATGGAAGAGCATGATGAAAGTCTTTCTAAAGCCCAGATAGACAATATCAGCTGCTGAGCAATCATCTTGTTGTTGTAGGCTATCACCTTAATCAGCTGTTATGATTTCCCTTTCAGAAATCCCTGCTGACAACTCCAAAACACTTCTTTGTTCTTACACATTTGCAAATAGTTTCCAGGATTATTTACTCCATCGGGGTAAAATCATCTTATAGTTCCCCAGATCTTCCTGCATGTCCTTCTTGAAGATAGGAGTGACATTTTATTTCTTCCTGTCCTGGGGAGACCGCCCTGGTCACCGTGACATTTCAAAGATAATTGAAAGTGCCTTTGTAGTGACACCAGCCAGCACCTTTAGTACTTAATGCTAAATCCTCCTCACCTTCTCTAGGTTTTATCTACAACTTGCAAGTAACAGTAATTAATTAAATACATAACTGTGTCAAAATGGCAACAACTTTCACAAACATCTTTTTCCCCTTAAAAACATTGTTGCCTTGATCTGCTCTTCTATTGCGCCCTTGCCATTTTATCTTGGTATTTTATCAGGTGTAGAGTTCAGAATCTTTGACAAACATAACAGAAAAAGTCAACTATTTCTCTTATAGCAAGGAGGGAGGGAAGTTTGCATGTCTAACTTTATGGTGATAATTATCCTACTGTCATTATTCTGTCTCATGCTTCAGCCCAGATTTATTAAACTGATATCATATGCCTCCTAGGCTGGCTCTCTGAGAAGCAGATAAAATTCTGTCTTTTTACAAGCCTGCAGGGAAGAGCTAATTCAACTAGGTTAGTCATGATTTATGGGCATTTATCCTAATCAGCTTTTCTGACAAGCCTCCCATTGGGATACTACTAGGTTTGAAGCAGACACAAAAATCTAGTTTCATTACTCACTGTGAGATGTGCAAAACTTTTCAATTCCGAGACTTCAGTTTGAAAACTTGGTAAAACTGACTTGAACTGTAACTTCTTTGGAAAGACAGATACATATTTCTAACATCTTATCAGGGCCACCAAGGTTACAGCTCATCTGTGGCTCTTATTAGGGGTGCTGCTGAGTATTCAGTTGGTGCCTCCCATTCGTAGTGAATATTGGCCTGTCTAAACTTTAATAAAGTTCCAAATCCACACTTCTGGGGTAATTAACTCTTTGAAATATAAGGAAATGGAAGTGGGGAAATTAAATGTTCTCTCAAACCAGAGATTAAAAAAGCAGTATTTGAGGCTGCCCAATATTTTTGTTTTCTCCATTTTATTTTAAGCAATCAATTTAAAAAAAAACAAAATCTTAAAAAAAATCTATCCTTTCACATGGAACACTTGCTGACTTAGGGCACTCTTTGCAACTATTTCACAGACAGAGAAGTATGTGAAGGGCTTCTATGATGTTCTGAAAGATAATTTGCCACCTGGACCTAGTGATGGTTTTATTGTCTCATGGCCACAAGGGATGTTATCTTCTGTGACATTTTTTTCTGGTTACTCCCTTCAAGAGTGACATTTAGAAGGAGGTAAATGTTCATTAGATGGAAGATGTACTTCCAATGTGCTTAAGTGCCTACATATCTCCTGAGAGCACTGGACTTTGCTTGCTGGGGAGGCTGATGAGATACTGAGTAAATTTAATGAACAGTCTTACTGCTGCCTGTTTTAATGCTTCAATATACATTTCCCTTTTTGTTTTTTTTTTAGGATTTAAATGTTAATACTGTGGCAAGAAGGACTTTTTATAAAACTGGAGGTAATTAAAAGATTGACATGTAAATTGTGAAGATGTAAGGAATCATTTGTTACTAAGAATTAACAGACCTAGTGATGTTAAGGTTTAGGGCAATCTGGTTTACATCATCAGTCAAACCACAGTTTTCCTTAGATGTATATGGAATCTAGCTTGGAGAAGACAAGTTCAATTTAAAGGATAATTCATTTAAAATTTTCCTTTAGTTCTGAGTCTCTCATGTATAAACCATGACATTTACACGAACATGAAAAAATGGTTGGTGTCAGGTGCAAAGAGCATTGTTAATATTCTGGAGAATGGTGGAGTTTCTTTGGTGTCAGAGTTATATGAACCTTATAGGTGAAGCAGAGCCCCAGCTAATTTCACTGCCTTTCGTGGTCTGTTGTGAAAGTGTGGGTTCTTTCTCTCTGAGGAAGCCTGAGGTTTTTAGCTCTCCACATCTCCCTCTGGCAGATGATGTCTGGAGCTTAAATACCAAGCAGAGCAGCTGGAATTCAGCTATGTCTGGATAGAGGTCAACCAGTGTTTCATCCCTTCAAACTTTGTAGCTGATGCTTACAACTTTTGCTGTACATTTTCCTTTTGCCTTCATTAAGCTTATTTACTTAATAAAAGAGATCCTAGGTAATTATAAGAGTAAAAGCTCTTACTAGCTGGAACAGTTTTTTTAAACAGTAATAATGAGAACACTTATCTGCCAAGAAATCTAGAGGTGAATTGGTTCCTACAGCCAAATGAATTAAAAGCAAAAGAATAATGAAGTGTGTTTAGCCACATTTACAGAGCATAGTTTCACTGGAAGCCATGTCCTTTGTTGTGACTTATACTACTGCTAGCAGCATCAGAGCTCCCCCACTTTTTCATCTTTTCATTTACAATTCTTATAATTTCATGTAATTTTTATTTTCCAAAATAAAAGTTTCTTGTAGTTTATGCAGGTGGAGAGTTTTCCTTCTGAAAACTGCATTTAGCAGAAAAAAAGGAGAGAGAATGTCCACAAGTTAAGTTCATTTTCAGAATGTGGACATATTTGAATAATGCTTTTGTATACAAAATTTTCATTTATATTTAGAACTAGCTTCCACTCACCCCTGCTTATTGTCATACAATTAATTTGTGACCTATGAAAAATGAAGTATTTTACTTTGTAAGCCTCATAAGCAAATTCTATTCACTGGTAGAAGCTCAAATTTGTCCCTAATGAAAGATGTTTTCCTCCCTTGTTCTTTTTAGTTGTGAGCTTTCCTTTTAACAGGTGACAAAGCAGTATGCCACAGTCCAAAAGCTAAATATTCATCTATAGGAAGAAAAAAAGGAAATTAGACATAGGCAGGTATTCAGAATATATCTAAAAGCATACCCCAAAGCATAGATTCACAGCTCAGGAAAAAATAGTGTCTTATATAAATATTGATGTTAATTTTTAATATCCTAAAGTTCAAGGATTTTCAATTCCGGAATTGTGGTTCAGCCCATCAAAAAGAAATGAATTATCTAGAAACTCTGGTGACAAAATTCATGCTCAGAATATTTATACCACAGTTATGATAGATACATGAATGTAGACAGATCAGTTTGCAGATTTGCCAATGCTATTTCTCTGTCATCAGTTTTGTGTTTGTGTTCATTATTGCAGAGCTTGAGGTGTCATGAGGTGTGTTCCTGAGCACATAGTGACCTCCTGTTAGCAGAATATCTGGGAAATTGGCTACAAATTTTCAGTCATCAACACCTTTTATTCTCAGTTGGAGTAGTTCTTTAAAAATGTTATGAGGGAAGCCTGTCTCCAGCTAACAATAAACAAATCACTTGCAGGGCACATAACCCAATGATTCTGCATATGCTTGGTGAAGTAGCCAGCTCACCATTCCAGGCACCAGCTTTGAAAGCAGCAGACAGTTCCACCTGGCATGCTGCCAAAGCTCCAGGCTCTCTCTCAGTCAAAAGCTGTCATGAGGTTATGCACTGATAGGTATGTAATTACGTGCTTTGGATTCAATCCTGCCTCTGCTGAAGTCAGTGGCAAAATTCCCATTGATTTCTCTGGAATGCAGTAACCTTGCTTCATACTCAGCCTAGGTCTTTTATGAGTGAATACCCTGTCTTAGGTTATCCTAATGTTCTACCTGCGCACACACTCATGACAGCTACAGTGGCTATTTCAAGATTGCAAGGATAGGAGGGAGGCATTAAATAGTTGTGCTTTTGAGTTTTGCTATAGCACTCTGAGTAAATTTGTTCAAGGTCCCAAAGTGGGTTTGCTTGCAGGGGGAGAAAAGGCTGTTGTTGCTTGTCCCAAAGATCACTGAAGGGGGTTGTTCTTCATATAGGCCCTTAATAACACACTTATCTGGCATTTCTACATTCATGATCTTTAAAAATCTTCTCCAGCACATAAATTAAATTCTCTTTAAAAGATGTTTGAGAAATGCTGTATTAAATTTTATGCAGTGGTCTCATAATTGTGAAGTTATATACTGAAATAAAATGAAAGTTTTTCTCAGGTGTACATGGGAAATT
Source organism: Serilophus lunatus (assembly GCA_013399895.1). Lineage (NCBI taxonomy): Eukaryota > Metazoa > Chordata > Aves > Passeriformes > Eurylaimidae > Serilophus > Serilophus lunatus. The sequence goes on along the minus strand of VXBA01003763.1, from coordinate 725,842 downwards.
GTTTATCACTTGTTGCTGCAAATGTCTTACTCAAGGAATGTCTGGAGTTTAAAAACATAGTCCTAGAATCACTTTTTTTGAGGGTTTACATTAATTTTGAAATGAAAGTGTATTTTCCAGTATGAGGTAGAAACTATGTTACAGTTAAATTTTGATTGCTTAGAAAACATCTCTGGGCACTATTATTCATTTTGACTAGAGAAACACATTCAAATATAATTAAATACCCTTTAGGTGATTATAAATAGAATTGTAATAGACTTAGGTATGACAGAAAGAGCTTGCCTTCTGCTGTCTAGAATAGGGTTAATGATCCAAATAAGAGAGTGTATGTTTTAGANGAATTGTAATAGACTTAGGTATGACAGAAAGAGCTTGCCTTCTGCTGTCTAGAATAGGGTTAATGACCCAAATAAAAGAGTGTATGTTTTAGAAAAAAAATTACTGTGCAACATAAAATCTTTCTTAGGGTGAGAATTTTCCATGGTACCATATCACCGTTAACCATAGACCAGTCAAGGAATGTGCCTCTGGTGAGGATTCAAGTGTGCTGGCCAAGTTGTTAAGGCAAGTGCCACTGTTAATGGCATAAAGCTTTTGTTATGTGTTAATATGATGTTGACATACCAAGAATCTGGCTGAAATGTGGCCATGGCATGGAAGAGGCAGCATTTTCCAAAACCTGCCACAATACTTTACTGTGAGATGTTTTCACTCCCTGTTTTCTTACTTAGACAGTGAAGTTGCTCTGAAAAATTACTACCCAAAAATGGCATCCTGTTTTTATAGCCCCTCAATAAATATCAGGTCAGGTCAGCTTGTATACTAACAGATCCTTCAAATTCAGCCAGGGATTTGCCAGGTCAAGGGACATGTACTGATTTGGGCAGTTATACCTGCCCAATAAAGATTTTGGGGTCCGTCTCTGCTACCATCATATTTCCATTGATGATCAAACTAGAACAGGCTCAAGGTTTGTTCACCACTGCTACCAGCACGACTTACAGACATACATTTTGCTTCACCCACTTAAAATATTGATTCAAAGCTTGTCTAAGTTGAAAAGGAAATGAATTTTAGTTGCGTGGTTCATGCTGATATTGGACAGTGTATCAACCAAGGATCGTAGGTCAGTGAGTTTACCAACTCTTTTAGTTTACAGGTGCCATTGTTTCTTTGTTGATTTACATTGGGCAAGGCTTGATCTGAACTACTCCTTGATTTTTCAAAGAAAGGCTTGCACTCTGGAAGGAGACCTGCCTGTACAGACAATAGCCCCAAATGCAATTTTGTGGCCTTCTCTTGGTTTATATCCTGGAGTGAGCTCACAGGAATGAGTTCTTACGGCCACAACAGGAAATATAAGGTATAATCAGGAAAATACACAAAGTGTACACCTTTATGAGACAGCTTCAAGAGTCATTTTTATCTAACTCAGAGAAATGAGTTGAAGGCTATAAGGAGCATAGGAGGATATTTACAATAGGAGACAAAGAGAAAGACAAAAGAACCAACTAAGGCTTTTGATCTATCAAAAGGAAAAAATTAAGTCTCATGAAGAACACGTGAATAAAACTTTTAGCATTGAAAAGCAGAAAAGATTTATGGATCTCTCAGAGGTATTTTCTTTATCATGAAATGTGCCACAAAAAAAAAATTCAATACTGGTTTCATTAAAATGCTACTGCTTTTCTTTATTTTATCATTTTGACTGTGTTTGCCTTTTGGTTGATTTTCCAGCATACCTCTTGTGATTTAGTGGTGGAGGATGTGGTGAGTTTGGGTTTTATTCCCTACAGAATGTAGATCTATATGAATTTAGCTGTACATTAAGTGTAACAATCAAAATCATTAGGTAAACCAAAATGGGATATAAATGCATAATGATATTTAATAAATACTCTAAACAGAGAAACAGCCCTTTGTTTAGAATCCAGTTATATCTGGTAGCTACAGTGTTATGTAATATCTGCCTTCCTCCCAAACCATTTCAAATTGGTCGAGTTCTTGGGTCTCTAATACCCACCTGATTTTCCTAGAATTTTATGGAAAAGTGTATATTAGTGAAGAGAGACTTGTCTGGATTATTTTATATTTATGATTATGGTGTTCGAGAAGGAAATATGAGATATATACACAGAAATTATTTAAGTGATGGCTCTGTCATGCAAGCGTGACAAAAGCAATCAATCCATTCTTAAGAGTGTGCAGACACACTGTGATATTGGGTTATGGCAGTCTGCAAGTGATGAGGCAGCCTGTAAACACTTCTGCATAGTGAAGTCAGGAAAGAGGTTGCATCTATAGACTTGCTATAAAGTGGGTGAAGCACCTGTGCAATCATTTAGTGAGATCAGCACAATTATTCTTTTCATTGGGAATTGTTTTCCAGACCAGATTCAAGGTCTTTTCTTATTAAAGACAATGATTTTTCTTTCTTTGCCCTTTAGAAATTCATTGCTGTCTTCAAAAGAGCAGTTGATTCCTGATGTATTTTTCAGCATGAAGTACAATTGATTTAAAATCCAAATTTAAGAATCCAAAGTGAAGCATCTCTATAAAAGGACTGTAACAGCTTTCTACTGCATTTAAGTTATGCTGTTTCTGACTATTTCATGGCTCTTCACAGAGCTGCCCAAGAACAGTTGCTTATGGTTTGAAGGTTTTGGGGATTTTGTTATGTGCTAGACAAATGGAGACAATAATCAAACATAATTTGCTTCTGCCTGCAATTTCTTTTCATCCCACTAAATAAGAACTGCCTCCCTCCACACCACAAACCAAATCGGCTTATCTTCTGATAAGCTGATTCTGACAAGTGGTTCTTGTGTCAACCACTAAAATCATTCAGTGAAGTGTATCTCAAAAAACTCTAAGGCTGCTGATCCCAAGATATTCACTGTCTTCTATCATTGTGTTGCACATGTTGCCTGTGCAACAATTATTTTTAATTGGCTTAAACTTTTTTTCCAGTGTCAAATGACAAGATTCATGCTGACACAATTCTGATCTCAGGATGCAGATAGTCAGCGACAAGAAATTCTCTTTAAATATAAAAAGACCTGCTTCTGGTCTAGCCACAGATGTCATGGAGAAGATAAAAAAAATAAAAAGATAGATTCCCTGTAGTAGGTGAGGGAAAGGGGAAAATATATACACACAGAGGCTTTATTTGTCCTACTGCATATGGAATGTTATGCCTGATCTGTTTATTTTGATTTCATCTTGACACATAAGGAAAAATATTCCCATTTTACAGGCTGGAAGTTTAGGCACAGCTGGATGAAGTCACCTCATCAGACTTCACTGGTTATATGCTACAAAGCAGGAAAGTGAACTCCAGTTCTCCAGAACTGGTGATTATTGTTGGAACCACTTAACAGAGCTATAAATATTTTTAATGGAGACAACTCCTCAGCCACAGGCTAGTGTCTCAGTTGCATGCAAATTCTCAATATATATAATACTCAAATCCTGTGATTTTTATCTTTTTTCACATAAGCATAGAGCTTTTGCAGTGTTATTGTTCAGATCTGGGCTAATAGAGACCTGAAGAACATTGTTGAATATTGTCTTTCTTGAAAACAACTGTATTTATAAATGTGGACTGTTAGTTCTTTCTATAAGATGCGTTTGTCCACTTAACCTATTGCTAGTGTACTATGGCTATTCCCTTGTCTGCTATAGACATGCAAGTTAGATAATGAGAAAGGTCAATCAGAACTTATTAATATTAAAATCTCATTTAGATCTGCTGATCCCCTTGAAAGTGCTTTGATTCTCCTGGCACAATGAGTTTTATACTTCTTTCCGTGTTTGGAACCATGGTTGTTTCAGTGCTCCTTTTGAAAACTAATAACAGCACTCAAAGGATGAGTTATGTGTCATGGTGAATGTAGATCATTGCTGCTACATCTGAACTGCTGTTGAACCTCACACCGTACTCCTGATACTTTTTTAACTCTTACCAAGGGTCTGAAGAGCTAGAAGAGCTGGGAATGGGAAGCTTTTTCATGTGTCTGCTACACCATTTTCTTGGCTTCTTGCCCATTTCCAAATGGACAGTGTTCCATCATGAACAGCTTTCAGGTACACTGCATGGCATTCCTGGTGGTCAACTAACAAGATAGACAGCCAAGGTTCAGATATGGAAAGGAGATCTGGTCTCCATTGTGCTATCAGCCGACAGTAGAATCATAGGCCTTAGAAAATCATAGCCACAGTATTCCCTGTTTATTTGGGAGTTTGTTCATTTTGGGGAGGCTTTTTCTCCCCCGCTGTATTTTTTTAAAATCCATTTAGTGAAACAGAGAGAAATAATGATAAGATATATTGCAAACTCTTCTGGGTTAATCAAGCATACAGGGCAGACTGAAGGCAATACGGATTCTGTTCCAAATTCATACATATTCAGGTGATCTGCATAGCTCGAAGAAAAGTTTGAAGAGTTGTTTTTAATCATGAAATATGGTTCTCTACTGACCACACTCATCCACAGTTTCTCTAAATTTAAAAAATGATGCTTTCTATCTAGTAACAAGAAATTTCTTTGTGTATTTCTAACAGAAAAGCATAATTACTATAAGATATCTGTTTGCTGCTGAGCTGGCCTTACTTGGCATTACAAATCAATAAATCCCAGGCAGACATTTCTGTGTCACCTTTCTCAGGGTATGAATTCTTCTCCTTATGTGAGAATTTCTATTTTAGACCAGTTTAACCTACATAGGCATGTAAATACTGCAATCAACACCACAATACTTCTTCCTGAAGAACACCTGGTACAATCACTAATATCTGCTATTTCTGGTTTGTTCACTTGTTTTTTTCTGCATGCAGGTAGATGAAGCAGGCTTGTTTTAGCACATTCCAGTGTTTCCTCTTTGTTTAAGCATGTATTCTATTAGAAAAGTAAGGTAAAAATCCTCTTTCCCTGAGCATTAAAGGTGATAAAGTTTCTAGTGAAGTTTTGGATTTCTTTTGTATTTCATCCCATAACCTGAACTGTACCCAGGAAAGCTCTGATTCCCATGTAGATTAATACCCAGTGAAGTTCTGCCTCAGAGCTGTGGAAGAGTTTTAGATTGTTGAGCCCATGTCATTGAATAAGCTTAAGCTAAGGGCTTAGGCAGATGCTGAGGCAACAGTGCTTCCAAGAAACCCTTTTCCAAAGAGATGTGCCACCCCATTCTGTAACAGTTGGTGTTTACGAAGGGATCAACCACTACACTCTTCACCACTGCAGGCACATTGCACTGGCAGTTTGTTTTTACCTCTACTGCTGAACTGCAGTTTGTCACATTAATACACACTTAAGCATTCAATGCAAAATATTTAAGCTTGTATATAATACTGCATATTAACAACATACTCATATAATTAACTGGGTGACTTCTTCAAATATAGGACTGTGGATTTTTTCTTACTTGACCAGAATGTTTATGTTATTATTAATGAAAAAAATTATAAAAATCTTCCTTCAGTTTCCAGTAGATAGGAAATGTCACGGTTTTGCCATTTTGATTTGCCATGTAAAAGATAAAAAGAAGAGCTAGAGTTTAAATCTAAATTAGTCTATTAGAGGAAAACCCAGCAATGCGACTATTTTATCTGATAAGTGCATTCTTATATTTTATTTTTCACTTTCTTCCCCAAACCCCGCCACCCCCTCTTCCACCCCATTTTTCTGAATGTCCAAATCAGTGTTCATTTGTCAGCAATCTTCATGTTAGTAAGTAACTGATGAAAGTTATCTGACATTTTATGCTAGACCAAAGATATCCCGCATCCTCGGTTATACCCAAATAGAGCATCTCTGCATCAGGAATCATTTCTGAAGATGTTTCTCTTCCTGACTCCTTCTAAACTTACCATCAATTCTCCTGGCATGGTAGCTGGACACTGAGAAAAACAAGAGGCCCTCGGGAGAAGTAGATCCTAGAGAGCTCTGCAACATTCACCTTAACAGGTGGTCTAGGATGAAAACTAGCCACTACAGCAGAGACTAAACCACGTAGGTTTTCCTATAAATTGTGTCATGACACAAAATTCTACTTTGCTGTCCAGAGACAATGTAGCGCTCTGCTGCAAAACTGTCAGGAGCAGGAGGTGAGGCACAGCTACAGTTACTTTAGCAGATGCATGAAATACATTTCACTCAGATTAATTTTGAGGAACATAGGACCTACTGGGTTGTTTCTTTGTGGAGTGATTCCGGTCAGAAATCAAATTGTTAATTAAGATTTAGATAACAATCTCTATTAGGGGACTATTTGTAACTGGTAATTTAGGAGCTAATGAATGACTAATAGGTGTTAAAAATTTATTGCAGAAGTTTATGAGGAACATGAGTAAATCTTCTGTGGAGTCCTACAAACATAATTTACCAAACTGGAGAGGATTTGTGATTAAGCTCAAGGTTTTTTGCCTAAGTTTTGTTGATGGGTTTGAATGTTACTTTTGAACATTACATCTAGTTAATTCCATAATTATGCAAATGGTCTAAGATAACAGCTCATAAAAGCTACTCCAAAAAGAGCCTCAGAGATTTCTATCATGAATTTAAACCATGAAGAGCTAGAATATTTTTGGCCAAGGAGTTAGGATGCAGCTCTGTCTTGGGGCCTGGCTGGCTTCCTAAATGGAGACATTACCCAATAGGTCGCTCTGCAAACATCTGCACTCTGAAACACCTGAAGATACCCCCTCCTTTATGTATAATGTGAATTGTACCCTACTGCATCTTCTCAGCCTCCACAAATACTGACTCTATGCAAAATATCAAGAGCAGAATTCCTCTTGTCTCTGGTCTGTACCATACATTCCCTTTAGACTTTTTCTTTTTTCTGTGGACATAGGCCACTTTTTGGATGCTGGATGAATCTACCTGACCTGCTTGTGTATGGAAATCTCTATTTCAACAACTATAAATTATCATCTCTTTAGATTTTATTGTGGACTTTGGAAACATTGGTTTTTGTTTTTTTTTTTTCTTTTTATGATGCTCCCAGACAATTTTATAATCATAACAAAACACTCCAGACTGTACTTTGTTGTCCCAGAATCAATCTTTCTGCAGTTGAGGACTCTTACCTATTCATTTGGGGTCTCTTATTCTATCCTAGACATGTGACTGTAACCAAACAGCAAGTCTCTTGGTGTCCAAATCCACCGCACCATATTATGGTTTTCCTCAAGATTCTTTGGAAGCACCTGCAATTTTTGCCAATTTTAAAAATCAAATTATAGCTGTCATATCGTTCTCACTAATCTGTATCTCAAAACACTTCAGGGTCCTAATAGAAATGTAGATAGCTCAAATTGATAAAGATTTAATCTGGGTGAATTTGAATTGCTTTCTTAGCAGACAAGACTGAAATAAGCCAAGATTCATTTCTTCCATCTGGATGAATATGATACTCCCTCCAGGATGGTCTTGATTTTTGAGCAGTTCTATTCTCAATTTACATGCCATTCTCCAGAAATAAAGGTTAGACCAAAACTGACAATTGCCTTGGTTTTAAATGATAATGTTTCTAGCAAGCAGCCAATCTTGCTCAGCTGACATAATCAGCAGTCTGCATCTCGAGATTTAGGGATCAGAAGAGGCACTTAAGATTCCTGGTCTAGTGGAAGAGTACCTGTGCATGGCAGGGGTGTTGGAATGGGATTGTCTTTTATGTTCCTTCCAAGCCATTCTGTGATTCCTGCATGTAGCGTAAACTAGTATTTGCTGAGTGCTGTTTAAATAAATACATATGTTCATCTGCTTAAGTTGGCTTCTAGTTTTCATTCCTATGTAGTGAATTCACACTTTTCAGAAATATCTGCCCTTAAAATAGGTTGATGTGGGACTAAGATGGAATGATGGGTACTTGTCATAGAAGCACCGTTTTCAAATGCAAGGACAAGATCTGCTTTCAGAATCGATTGATCACTGAGTTCTGTACTCTGTTGGGGTTTCTCTGAAAGGATATGTTGGTATGACAAAAATACAGAAGACTTTTGGTGCAAATGACAGCTAATTCAGGGTTGCTAAAACACATGGGCAGAAAGTTCCTCCCATATTCCACAACATCAGAGGATGTCCTTCCTCTCAGTGAACTAAGCAAAAGAATTGCTAGTTCGAATAGATTCTGGAAAAAAAAATCTTCATGCTATTTTTCATATTCTAAAAAGCATTTATTTTGACTCTGAACATTCTGTAACTCCTCTAAATCTAACCTGTCCTTCATGCTGGCTAAGGGGTTCAGTTTGAAAATCTCATCTCTTATCATTCCAGCTGTGGAAGACTGAATTAACACCACAAGTCTAACAGAGCTCCTTGAACTGAAAGAACTAAGCCAAATACCAGTTTTATCAATTTGCTTTGGAAAATGAAAACACTAATTATTTATGGAGTTGTGCAGTATTTCATGATATGCAATTTCATTTCTGACAGGTCATGTAATTACATTACAGGGGATGGGATTTGCAAATGCAGGTTGCTGATCCAAGCCTCTTCATACCAAAAAGCTTGGATGATTGATAAGGATAAATTCAGATTTATTTTTTTTTTATTCCTTTCAAATCTGTTTTCTCACAAGTTTTAATTAATTTTGAATATGTTCATGCATGTGCATAAGTGTAAAAGAGTGCATACTTTCTTCAGCTACTTTCATTATGGCTTTCATTGGAATGACCTCTACAGTATAGATTTTTGAAGGGAGTAAAACAGAACAATATTTCTGTACATATATTGGAACAATGGGGTCTTTATACTTGTCATGGCTTAAGCACTACTCAATTGCTCGCTCAACATACGTTTTACTTTGATTCTCCTCCCCATTCCATCAGGGCAATGACTTAGACTGTCTCTTTTCTTGACATAAAAAAATTCAAACAAAAAGGAAAATCGAATTTACACTGAAAGTTATTGTTTTTAATTTTCATACAATTTTTTTTCCATCTCAGATATCCTGGCCTCAGCTGGAGTTTCTGCCTTCTTTCTGACATCAATTTTATTTAGCCAAAAAATTGTCTTGGTTAGCTATAAAATCAGTGTGTGAAAAAGTTATCTAGCAATTAGAATTATAGAATAGTTTAGGTGGGGAAAGACGTCTAAAGATCGTTGAGTCCCACCCTTAACTGGCACTATCAAGACCACCACTAAACCATGCCCCTAAATGCCATATCTATGCATCTTTTAAATACCTCCCAACCACTTACTTGGACAGCCTGTTCTAATGCTTTTTAATCCTTTTGGTGAAGAGATTTTTCCTAATATCCAACCAAACCTCCTTCTGATGCAACTTAAGACCATTTCCTCTAATCTTGTCACTTGTAGCAGGTCATTGACCATTTCCCTGTGGATTTATAGGGGTTTCCTTCTGCTCCCCATCCCTGTCTTCTAGCTAAGGAAGCTGGACAACAACTGCTCTTCTATTAAAGACTGAGGCAAAGAAGGTATTAGGTATCCCCTGCATCCAGCATAGGATGAGGATTCTTCCTTGCCTTCCTTTTGTTGCTAATATATTTATAGAAACATTTTTGATGGCAGTAGCTAGACTAAGCTCTAGCTGGACTAGAGATCACCAGTGCTCTGCTGAACCTTGTAGAAACAATTTCTTATAACTAGATTTTTCTTACATAAAATTTTAGCTGGCATGATTAAAATGCTCTCTCCTTCCTTCCATTTGTATAAAGTGTGGCCTACCTTAACTTATGCAGTACCTTGTCTCCGAGTAAAACCAAACAAAATAAAAAGAGCAAGAATGTTATCTTTCTAAAGGTCATGTCTCTTATGATGAATGTGTTGTTTTGAACACAAATATCACTTAGCAATTATAATATGAATGCAACTACCAAATTTTAAGAGAAAAAGGGCTTGCTTATGTATTTAGAATTATGCTACCCAAAGCCATTTGGAGAATGAATGTTTCCCATAGGTATCCACACTTTCTTCACAAATCAGACCAAAAAATTGTAAAGGCCAAGAGTTCTTTTATATTTTCACACTGCAACTATGATTTCAACCTGACATTTCCCATCACCCTTAGATGAGTGGCTTCTGTGCTAGCTTTTATTCTGTTGTTAAATACGTGGTTAATAATGCGGAAGGTGAGGGGTGAAGGGGAAATGCTCATAAAATATGGATGAAGGCAGAAGGAGCTGTGCTTCTTTGGCAATCACAATTACTTTCTTTTTTTTCTCTTCTTTTTTCCACTTGTACAGCATGAAAGTGTTGCATGGACTGTCCTGAAATGCCAACTGTCAGTCAATGTCATCCATCAAGAGTCGAACAAGGACTGGCTCTGGCAGACATCCGTGCCTTAAGGTATTACCTCAAACTTCATAATACTGAATTAAGCCCTGGTTACAAATCAAGACACTTAAGACCAATGTGGAATGGAAGGTGTTGCTTCATCTTTACTTTACAGCTTTTTTTTTTTTACACTGTTACATATACTGATGACATAAATTAATCTTCTTGCTCTCTTTAGATCATGTGAACTGCCTATCCTGACATTGGAGTGGCTGTTACCTTGATGTGAATGTTACTGATAGTAGTAGTCAAAGGGGTGCAGGCTTGAAACTCAGGCATTGTAGCTCTGTCCCTGCCTCTGGATGACCTTAGGTTCAATTCTTTGCTCTCTATTTCAGAGTCCTCCCCCCTAGCTGAAGAAGAGATCCAGTGTACCCCCAGATGGATAGTTGAGACAGAGATACAACACATCATTTGGAGGCCTTTGGTATAAAAGTTGGGTTTTCTTGCCCTTTACTAGTTTTACTGACTATCTCGAGCCAGTATTTTTTCAGTCATACATTTAAAAGTCAGAATAAGAGACTGAGGCTAGAAGGATTAATATGTTTCCTTTGATACTAGAATTCTAATATTTAAAACTGTGCACTGCATTTTTATTCTCAAAGACTGCATATGAAATACTATTTGCTGACTTCTCATCTATATAATTAAAGCAAGCTCAATTATCAGAAGGGTACTTATGAGGCTTAGCTGCTGTCCTACATATTCACAGTTTTAGATCCATTAAAAATTATGTTCTAACCTTACCTTGTAGAATAAATTTTGAGAAAACTTAGAGAAATTATATTTTTGTCAATTTGTAGAGAGAAAAATTGGGCACATTTGATTTTTTTCTAATTCAGTACTTATCTAAATAACTATAAATTTTCTAACTTGTTTTATCTGTAATTGTAACCAAATATTTCTAGTCTCTATCAGATGTTGTTTTTGTTAGATGCTTTTTTCCTCTAGACTGTTTTGAACACATCATGGGAGCTGTCCTTCTTCAGGACCCTTAGCAAGAAAACTTAAGGGACTTTCCACATACATCCAGCTGCAGATTTAATTTTGAGGTTGTTTTCTTAGCTTAGTGAGGAATCGCACTCTCCATTTGTAGTGATCCTTACACATTACACGGCTCTGAGGAGAGATGGAGCACTGTATGATGCCCCATATTGATAAATAAACTGTCTCTGCACAACTTCAATGTCAGAGGAATGGCTCTGCTTCTGTTGGGAACTTCCTTTCTAAGACATGGGTATGGTAGAAAGTACTGAATTTGTCAGTAAAAATTCTAGCATATACAAGGTCAATTAACAGAACTTTGGTAATGTATTTAGCGTTCACATTAAAATTGATATAAAAGATTTCTCCTATTTTGAAAATGGATCGTCCATATTAATCTGTTTATTTGCAAATACTTGGTATTGCTATGCTGCTTTCTCAATCGGAAATGCCCAGGATGGATTTTAAAGCAATTAGGAAAACAAGGGTGACTTTAATAGCATCAAGCATACTGGCACTAAGTACCTGGAGCATTTCTCAGCAAATGGCAGAGAAAGAAAATGCACTGAGGAAGGAAAGACCTCAGCTGTACCCACTGATTGCTGAGATTGTCAGCCTAGCAGCCTTGGTGATTTGGGAAATATTTACCATTGTAAGAGGAAACTCTCTAGATAGGAAGGTTTGCCACTATGTAAATGTGAATCTTTGGGTTGATTAGAAAATAAGAGAAAAAACTTTTCTTGATGCACTTTCATATTTTGTTTCAGAAGTACCTGTAGCTGCCTGTTGCCTTTCTGAACTCTGTCTTTGCCACATTGGTGAGTGGTAGCTGGTCTGCTTATTTGATAAGACTCCGGAAAGTGCCAAAGTAGAAGAAGCTTTAACCTGTGAGTATAATTCAATTTCTATATGAAAAGTGTCCTGACTCTCCTTTAATGCTTCTTTAACTTCCTCAGACTGAAATTCCAGGTATCAGTAGAGAAATACTGTCTGCCTTGTCCATTTTGTCTGATATTCAGCTGGCCTGTGAGGAAAAATGGAAGGAACTGTATGTTAGACCAAAGAAAAGACAGCTGAGACATGCAGCAGGCTTTAAATATTTTAAAAGTTTCTGCAGGGAGGAAGAGGAACAAACTGTTCTGTTCAAGTTGTGAGACAAAAAAGTAATACGCTTAAAGTGGAACAAAAGCAGATTTAGGAGGAATTTTGTGGACCAAATGCTCTAGTGACAAAGATAATTAAAGTCTAAATTGTATAGAGAGGCTGGGGAAGCTTACTCACTGGAGATTTTTAGAGTGGTTACAGAACCATCTATCAGAAATGCTTCAGTTGATTTGGGATTGGTGGATGCACCACATGATCCATTTGAGTCTTACCCCTTTCTAGGATTTAGCAATAACGGCCTAAAGAAAGGGGAAAGACTACACGAAGTATCCGCTGCAAGGTGCCTTTCACATTCCAGTTTGAGACAGAGTGGTTCAGTTAGGTAACTCTAGCTCCCAGAAACAGAGGGCTCCATAAGTACTCAGTGTAAATGATGTGTGTGCAACCTGTCAGCCACGTGCAGTCTTGTGCTAAAGGTAAAGAAAACTTGTACAACACTTATCAGGTCTGAACTCCAGGGAAACTGAATCCAAGATATCAAAATATACACAGCAATACTTGTTATGTAACACACCTTGGGAAAGTGGTTGGTGCAAGATACTAAGCAAAGGAGGCCTATGTATGACCAGCCTTCTCATTTCCACTGGGCTAGCTAATCCCAAAGGACAAAACAGGATTGCTGTTTTGGAACACAGTGAGAAGGAATATGTTTAAAATACAGCTGTAACCAAAAGTTTTCTCTCATACAACACAGCTGTATTCAAGCAGGCCAAGTGTTCTCTGCCACCTTTCCATCAGGCACTTGCAGTTGATGTACAATGATTGCTAGATCATTGGCTTTAAAGTAATAAGGGGTTTTTAGAGTATTTGTTGGAGAGAAATGCATGGTTTTGATTTACAATAAAGTGTTGTCAGTTTTAAAAGGATTGAAATTATACACATTAAGTTGAGGATAGAAGTTCCCATCTCAGATCATGGAGTTTCTTTACAGCAATAAAATTACCTGATGTATAAAGAGTTAATCTAGTTTGTTCCTCCTGCTGTAAGCAGCAAACTATTTTTAACTGGAGGTGAAGGGGTTAGTCTGTAATATCTGCATAAGTCACATAGTGTTAATTCAAAAAGTTAATTTAGTTCATTGTACTAGGAAATATTTTGCCTCCAGGAATTATCCTTTCTGTGAAAACTGTTCTGACTGTTTCTATTGTCTATTAACATGATGCTTTGAGGATATTTTCTATGGAAATGCTCAGACTTAGAGCTGTGCCCACCTGCAATGATATAACTAGCAAAGCAAATTGCATTATCCTCTCAGTAAGCATTTTAGTGTTTTATTGTTTTAAACTGAGTTCCTGTAAATCAGCCAGAGCAATCAGTTTTAATGACTCCTCTGAGAGAAAAACAAACAACAATGGAAAACCTCTGTTTTTTAAGTTTAATCCAGAAAAAAAAGACAAGAGGCACAGTATTTTCCCCCTCATCAAATCCCCATCCTGATGCATAACCAATTCTCATTGCTTGCCCTGTGCTGGAGGTTATGAGCTTCCTGAGCACATAAAAGGTAAAGATGAGAAGTTGTTTTTCAGTGTTTGCTGTGAACAGCAGTCGTTCAGCAATCTGCTCAAAAGACTGCACCAACAGCAGGGAACAAGATGGTTGTGATCTAAAAAACTCTGATTCTGGTCATTACATATTTAGTGATCCCAAAATAAGTTTGCATCAATAAAGGGCTGAGTTTGTTTGCACTGAAACCCAGTGAATGACTGCTCAGCTTAATTTAACTAAGTCATCCTTTCTACCAGCCACCCACAAAAAAATATATTTCTCTGAGGCGCTTTCATTTTGAAGGGAGAAAAAAACTGGAAAACCTTGAGGACTGAGCATAAAACCGAGATGATTAATTGACTTCTTTCCGATTGCCAGGTTTCTGCTCCTTCTAGTTATGGAGAATTCCCTCAGCAGTAGTGACAAAGAGCCCTAAACAGAAATGGCAAAACCAATGACATGTTTAGCTCTGCTAGCATTTTCTTTCCTCAGCAGGCAGAATGTCCTGATTCGTGAATTTTTTTAAGATTGTAAGTAACAACCATAGAATGATAAAATAGCTGAGTTTGGAAAGAATCTCTGGAGGTAATCGTGCAAGTCTTACGGATGTTCTAAAAGTAAAGGGTTACAGCAATTGCATTCTTCATCTGGTAGTTTATTTATAGAATCATAGAATATGTTCAGTTGGAAAGAACCCATCAGGATCATCTAGTCCAACTCCTGTTGCTGCATAGGACACCCAAAGAATCCCGCCATGTGCCCAACAGCGTTGTTCAAATGCTTCTTGAACTCAGACAGGTTTGGTGTCTTTAATTGTTAGATGATTATAAGGTAATATTTTGGTGACTTCAGGCCAGGAGCCCTGTTTTCAAGAAGATGAGGGAATAGTACATTAAAATGACAGCCTAAAGTCTGGAAATAAGAAAAGAACAAGAAAGTACATGATCTAAGGACATTATTCTGCCTGAGAAGTAATAAAGTACAGAGAAAATGGTGTTATTTTTTCCAGCTCTATCAGATGCTCTAATAATATAGTACCTTCTCCCATGAGTAGTGGCTTCCCTGTGTCCTGAGAACGCTTATTTTATGGCACTAATACCTCAAAGACAGGGTTTGTAATGTCGTGCTGTAACAATTGTTTTCACGTTTATCAGCTCTTTTCAGTAACAGCAGTGTATGTGGTGGCTACACAGCAGCAGTTCTTTTCAGACTTTTCTCCCCTTGCTACCTAAGCCTTCTCTGCCACCACTCCAAGCAACTCTTCACTAGAGAGAGCATTTCTACAGAGGGTTCTAACACATGCATGTGTTTATTTGGCAGATGATAGCATAGAAATTAAGCCTGATAACCAAACTATGCCTGCCTTGCATGGTGTGAACAAAAGCAAATTTCAGTATTATGAACCAAGGTCAGACTGGTTTTGGAGAATGCTAAACCTTTTTTTCTTCCTAAATGGTTGTTTAATTAAAATATAAAGATGTTAAATCAGTGTGGCAAATATAAGACAATCTTCATTACTAATAATTAGGAATTCGATTGTTTCCTTCCCATCATACATTTCTGCATAAGCCTCCCCTTAGCAAGGAGTAAAGTACTAATCCACAAAAAACGTGGTATCTGTACTTTATTTGTGGGAAAATTAATATATTTATAAAATTAGTTTAACTGACTTAAATTGTCACAAAGGAATTGATGGAATTATTGTTAAATTATTTAGAAATTTAAAGAACTTCTAAGAAAAAAACAAAATGTGGGAAAAGATATGGAAGAACTTATTTATTTTGAGCAGTTTCTTCCATATCACTGTGCTCACCATGTATTTTATTTATTTATATGTTATGTTCTTCAGAGAGGAAATGACTGTGAGACAAGAGACTCCTTGGAGAGGAAGGGACACTTTTCGGCCCTTAGAGCCATTGAACATGCTTTCAGGACAGCAGCTTCAAGAGCACAAGGGCAGACAAGCAAGGGAGCCCAGCAACAGGAGCGTCTGTGCCACAGTGGAGACTGCTGAGAAGAGACAGAACAGACCACCTCTCAAACGTGAAAGGTGTCTGAGAGACTTCTAGAGCACAGAGGGGACTGTAGAGTCTGCTAAAACCCAGGGATTGACCGTTTCAGATTTAAACCAAGTTGAAGAGGATCTATTCTCCAAAACCATGGTAAAATCTTAATTTATGAATGCTCTTATGCTTACTGTTTGTTTATAATTTTTAAAGTTGCCTTGCGCTTATGCTTAGAAAACAACTACATTTTGCTTTTGAAACCTTTCTGCTTGTTTCTAGTGGGTTCAGGATGATTTAGTGATGAATCTACATAAGTATGACTTTCGCAGGGTCTTGTTTGCACCTTCTCAAATTGTTCTCTGGAAGTACTTTGTCAGTTCTTCCAGTAACTTTTTACCATCCATGAAACCATGGTCATTAACTTGGGATCCGCTGTGTGCGCAGCAGCAGCTTCTGCTGAAGCAGTGAGTGTGGTTCCAGCGAAATCAAGCAAACTATGCTGGTGAATTAAGACATTAATTTTCTGTTTTCTCCACTGGTTGGGAGTCAGATTTTGCTCTCCTCTATATAATGCTTGGAATTACCACCTTTTCTAAATAATGCTGCTATATTTCCGTATCACAGTAAGAAAAACAGACCTTTTCTTCTTTAATCTATCTGCTTCTTTTTTCTTTACAACTTTTAAAGTCACTTCTGTGAGGCAATTGTGGACAAGCTTCTTTTCACACTATTCAAAGTAGAAGCAGTATACTGGGTTATTTTATAGTGGGTTAAAAGCATGGGTTTCATATAAACAGTTTTATGAATTGCCCAGTTTTTGATATCTTTATAGTCTTAAATGGGCACCTGGGAAACCATAATGGTCTGTATATGGATGTATTAATTTACTATGCCTTTGAGATGGCCAATGTAACCTCAGAAAGTTCATGTGAAAGAAGCAGTAATCTCAGATGAGAAATAAATTTTAACCTATCACAGTAAAAGCTACTGGCCAAATACCATAATTAAAGCAAAGATGAGTAACTGATTGTTAGTCATCTCCAATTTCTATTCTGTTTCATCATTAGAAAATGAACATGCTCTGTTCAACTGGCATATTTTAAGAATGCTTGATCAGCAAAATTGCATAATAAAATGCAAGTAGAAAATATTGAGGGGATTGAAAACTTGATTTTAAGAAATGCTTTAGTTTTTATCGTGCAGGAGCCCATTTAGATTCAATTTACACTCTGCTTCCTTCAGATTTTATGGAGCTTTTACTTTCATGACTATGAACAGCATCTCTGTCAAAATCCAAATAATAGAACTAGGCCTGTGGAGACACTTTATGATGCATTCCCCTGGATAGCTGTGAAAAGAGGAGAGTCTCCACATTATAACTTGAGATCAGCTAGACAGCTTCCCATTATTAAAGCTGTCAAGCCAGTATCCTTAAAGGGATCCAGTGCTTCCCACAAAGCTCTATCTTCTTGAAGTGAAGACTTCCCTGATTGTTCAATTGGATGTTCCCTATTTAAACGGACTCAGGATAAAAGATGCTTCCAGATCACCCTACAAACTCTTATTCTATTATTCCACATATAAAGACATGAAAAAAGTCTTAGCTCTAGCCTATTCAAGTTATAATGTCTTTTTATAGACAAAATACTTATAAATGAGAAGATACTTGGTCTTTTTCAGCAAGATCAGCATTATGTAATTTCTTGCCTGGCATGTAAAATATATAATGTGAAATATGTGATGTAGCAGTATGTAAGAACATGTTATAATGGAAACAAAATTTGTTATCATTAAGATTCTAAACAGAATTGGTTATCCAGTATGTTGTATTTTCTTTGGACAGAATGTTGTTCATGAACATTTAATTCATCTGATAGATTAAACTTTTTTGTTTTGCAAATATGCAACTTCAAACTAACAAGTAAGCAAGCCTGGAGTGCCCTCAAAGGTGGGAATGCACCCACATAGCTTCTTTGCTTCCTGTCTCTATTCTCTCATATTGTAATCACTGCTAAAAATTTGAAGAGTTGATCCATTTAAATGGAAAATTTTTCTTGTGAGAACTGTCTATGCAGCCCTCAGGAGGAATAGCGGAGACAAGAATGCTGCTCAGCATGAGCTTGAAGTTGATTATGACAGATATTGGCATTCTGTCTAAAAACATGTTTGAAGTGAAACATTTTAACCACAGTAGACTGAGATCTGTCATTGCTACCTGAACATGTGTAAATAGTCTCTAGACAGCCTTTAAAACAAAATGATTTAGTTGCAGAAGGCTTGGTTTCCTGAAGGCCATGGTTTTTACTCTATAAGGCTGGGAAATCCAAGCATTGATGAAAAAAACAATCCAGCCTGTCTTGGATTACTAAATACCAGTTTACTCTTCAGCAATAGTTCTTGAATGGGAAACTATTTACAGTTCTTATTTCTCTTCTTTTTCATTCGATCTGTCTTGAAATAGCTATTCTGCAATTATGGTTCTTAAGTAGTGGTGGGTTGCCATCACAACTAGTATGCCGTGGAAAAAGAACTTTTCTCCTTTGAAATAGTCTAGCTGTAGCCATGGTGCCTGAGATCCATACTAATGATTTGAGGGCTTGGATATGAGGGATATGAGAACCATCAGACACAAAGAATATCTACATATGGATTTACAGCTCCTAAGTGGGAATGACTGAACTTCTCGTGGTGGCATCTAGAGCATAAAATGAATGACTCTTGACATCAAGATGGCATCCTTGATGCCAAGGAGATATTGTTGCAGAGGATGTGCATATGTTTGGTTTTGCTCGTTGCCTGAGTAGATGGGAATTTTGATTGTATGTAATATGGGTAGATTTGTTAAAGCTTGCCTGGATTGATATCTCATTTTTAGTATCTGAAACAAAATCAAGTTTAATAGACCAAAACCTTTCTCCAGAGCATAGACCCAGAGAAAAAATGATGGTTTTCTATTAGCAAACTATTTGTAGGGACAAAGGTAAATATTTTGCATATCTGTATAAGATTTTTTTTTAGGAAATAATCCTAAAAACTGGAGATTTTTTTCAGCTTCTGTTACTATGACAAAGTCATAATCTATTGCTATTTGTATTTTATCTTGCTACTTATAAAGCTAATGCTTTTTCATATTTTTGTTTCCCAACAAATCACCTCTGGTTGATGCCGTAAGGGCCTCAGATAAAAGACTGAGAAACACAGAGTGAAGGGGAGAAGCAGCTTTACTGGTCAAAGGCTGATGATCCAAAGAGAAAATCATAACAATCTTCCCATTCTTATAACATTCTGAGCACCCCTCTCCCATTCTACCCCACTAAAGTCCCTCTTACTTCTATGCTACCCCAAGATCCAACAGAATTGTCCCTTATTACTTAACCCCACCTATGTCCAGCCCCTCGTAGGCCTGGAATCCTGACTCTATGTTTTGTCTTGTACCCCACTTATCTACACCCAAGAATGCAAACACATGGGAACACAGGCTCTTCTGGCCCTTAATATTCCAAGTTATCCAGCTACCTAGCAAAAGTGAATTCTCCAAAATATTACGCATACCCTTAAGGCATCATGGTAGCTGATAATTGTGAAGCAACTCATCAATAATCAGAGCAGAGAGAAAGAGAGAAGTAAATTCAAGGGTCCTATAGCCAGCTCAAAATGAAGTATGTTTTAAATATATGTTGGGCTTTATTTTTCAGAAATTATAGGGTTTAGAGAAAATACAAGGCAAAAGAGATGAGCCTTAGGAATCTGCTATTGTCTGGAGAAGATATGCATACATTGTGTGCGTCAGACTACTCCTATGACCTTGTATGATTTTCTTGTTTGCAAAACCTATTTTACCTCAAGAAAGGACGAGTTTCTTACCCTGAACCCTACCCTTCCCTTAACATCAGTTTTCTGTAACTTTCTCTGGTAAAAGAAATCCTATGCCTACTTTAGCTGACAATGCTTTTGGTCAGTGATTCAAATTGCCATACTGGTTAGGACTTAATGACTGAGGAGTAAGCCAAAACTGCAGCATAAGGTGTTAACTTCAAGTATGAAAGAATGGAAATGAGTGAAAATTTCCTTATTCAAAAGCTGGATGTGCTGAGAAGCTTCAGAGAAAGGCATGGCTCTGGGACACTTGCCCTATAAATTGCAAAATAATTCATTGTACGATCTTTTTTTTCCTTTAGTAAGAGGTGGTATTTCAATTATAACAAATTGAGAGACTAATATATGGACACATAGCTCATTCCAGTTATGTGATTCATTCTATCCTGTGTTGCATAAAATAAAATCAGACTCACCTCATGCTGTCACTGTTAATTCTGGGGTTCTGTAGTGGTTTAACCCGGGCTGAGTGCCAGGGGCCCACTACAGCCACTCTCTCACTCCCCCTTGCCCAGCTATAGAGGAGAGAGAATATAACGAGAGGTTTCGTTATTCATGATAAGGACTACAACAAATTCTTTCTTAATCACTGTCACAGGCAAAACAAGACTCCATGTGGGAATAATAGTCAGGTTTATTACTAACAAGATCAGAGCTAAGAGTGAGAGACAATCAGAGACACCTTTTATCCCCCCCCCCCCTCCTTCTTACATCCAACCTGCTCTCCCACAGCGGTCAAGGGAAAAGGCGAGGTGGGGGGGGGGAGGTGTTGCTGTGGTCAGCTGCTGTTCTCAGCCGCTGCTTGGGGAGAGGAGTCCTTCCAGCCACATTCCATGGGGTCCATCCCTCACAGGACACAGTTCCTCTCACAAACTGCTCCGGC